>BGNK01000951.1:61609-184845 GCA_003297005.1 Symbiodinium sp. clade A Y106 | reverse complement strand
TTTCATGTATTTTTTCAACTTTCTTCAGGTTGACTTCTGATTTTGATAACTTTGGTTTTTTCCAAGCCCCAGGATCCAACCCCCAAGGATCCAACCCTACAAACGAGCTCGTCGATATACCCTAAAGGCCCTAAATCTATGTCTCATGTCTGCATGCGTATAGTACATATACATTACAAGATAGATGATGAACTACTGGAGTACCTACATATATACATCGCATACTTCTAAGTACATACACACATACATACATATATATATATATATACGACTGTACTAGGCCCCTGAAGCCTAAACCCATCAACCCCAAGCCCTTTTGGGAGTCTCCGCAAATAGGGGACCCTAATATAATACCCCCAAATAGTAGAATCCTTATTCTAAGGACCCCCAAAGAAGGTGCCCTAATTTTCGGAAACTCCCATTTCGTCTCCGAAACTCACTGGAAGTCTCGAAGACCCGGGTCGGTCCTCGCCTTTCAAAGCCGGCGGCCGCGGGTGCGGGGAGAAAAGTTGGCTTCAGAGGGGTGGTATCCTATGTTTAGCAAGGCTTGTAGATTGGGGTTGCTTTCGGATTTAGGGGTTTCAGGGTGGGAGGGGGGGATGTGGGGGGGTGGGGGGGCTTGGAGGTTTACCAGGTGAGGGTTTGGGGTTGAAGGTGGTTTGGGGCTTAGGGTTGGGTTGCGGGCTTCTGGTCGTTCCGAGGCTGTTGCGGCATCCTCTTTCAGCCCTGTGCTCAAGTCAGGAGCTTAAGGATTAAGGATGCATATGAATCAAGAAGAGAACGGCATAAGACTTCGCCCCATGCAGAGCTAGAATGCTAGATCTAAAAAGCCTCGGGGCCTTTGGCCTCTTTCGTGCTAGGGATGTCTGAAGTTTCCCTGCAACATGAGCAAGATAGGAAGGGAAGTCAGCATTCATGGGGCCTGGGGGTGGCCAGTGCGAAATACGAGACCTACGAAACTTTCAGTTGCATAACAACATTCAAACACCGCTTGCCCCTGCCCTTGCCGGCGGCATGTCATGCGCTCGCCTCAGAGACACTTCAGCGCCTGCCTTCGCAGGAAGGCTGAACGCTTCACCCAGCATCTCCCTGACCTGGGGTCTGAATACTTTCTACCACTATGTTTCTCATAATATCTATACTCTATACTATGAAGACCCTCATATTAGGCAAGATGTCTGCCTTGAGCACCCTTCTTTAAGAAGGTGATCATGCAGCCGCTGCTCGGCTTTAAGTGCTGCCCTTGAGCTCAGGAGTTCCTACTATGGCAGCTTTGATCGTAAGAGTGATTCACGACTTTGGTCCGGCCGGCATGTGATTACAATAGGGGTCTTAATAATTAATAGAGTAGGGTTTTGGGGCCCACTGTACTATAATTTTAATAAGGAGCCCCCGAAATAGTATAGGATTGTTTAAGCCCCTACATTGCGCAGCTGGGGGGTCCGTCGGGGCGACCGTAAACTTAAGAGCTTTGTCCGAAAGAAGCTGCACCACTTTGGATCATGGCTTTCTGCCTTTTTAGCAGCTATATGCAGCTGTGAACTCACAGCTCTTTTCAGGACAGGGCGTCATGAAGTTTAAACAAGACAGAACCAGTCGTCGCCGCCTCGCCTGGCAAAGCCGCATGGCTGAGTCAGCCCCAACCTCACACTTAAACCTTGAACACCCTAGAAGTTTGCGTCCGTTGGTTTTTGTCTATATCTTGTTTTCTGCCGTGCAACAAGTAAGATGACTGTTACACTCAGAATAAAACAGTGTTGGTGGCTTTTTGTGTGGGCTATTTGGGTCTACGGCAGTAGGCTACAGTGGGCCAACAGCATTCAAGAACACTTTGTTTGCGGTGGAGAGGTTTTGGTGTGGTACATACAGACACACTCATATTTGAATGCTGTGATGCGGGAGCCACAGCCACCCAGCCCTCCCAAGGCTCGGCCCAAAGAACCTGGCACCAAACTCCAACTCGATGTCCCCAAACCAAGCCGCCAGGTACAGCCCCAAAGAGGTGGCAGCTGCCTATGCGCCTGACTTACGGGCCTCTTTTTGTCATCTATGCTTTCCACAAAGCTTGGTCATATCTGTGCGGTGAGTTTGGGGAGCTGTGGTTTGTGTCAACGAAGGAGCGCTGCTCTCTAAAGTTCGCTTTGAGCTTGGGTAATTTCTTGTCCTTCTGAGGGGACTTCAGAGTTATTTGTTCCATGCTTGCACGATTAATTCGTTGATTCTGGCTGTTCGGATGATGGCTTCAGTCCAGAGCTTTGGAGGTTCGAGTCTATGCAGGGGCATTGGGCATGATCGCGTCCTTGCGCAGTGCTGCACCGGGGGCTGCACAGGGTCTGAAACTGATGTTTTTGGTGAGGCGGCATGTAATTCCCGAATCACGGAAACCAGCGGATCTACTTGTGGCAGCGTATCACGGATGTCGCCGTACAGCAGCACGAGTAGCATGATTATCGCTTAGATTTCGTCTTCTTCACCGCAGCCATAGCTTCATCACTCCTTGGGGTGCCCTGTAGTTTCCTGCTGACCATGCAGCTTATGGGCCCCGAGCTTCCAGATGCCCTGCTGCCCTACAAAGAGAAGCTGACGCCCCGCTTCTTCGAAGTGAGGGCGAAGGTGATCGACTTTGTCCAAGATGTCGTGAACCCCGCTCTGCCTACATATTCACAGCAGAAGAGGGATCTACTGAAAACGGTGTCGCATCCGACGCAGTGTCCAGAGCCGCCGGTCATGAAGGAGCTACGCCAGCAAGCCAAAGCTCGAGGCCTGATGAATCTCTTCCTGCCCGAAGTGTCCAAGCTCTCCGTCCTGGAGTATTCCCCAATCGCAGAGATCCTTGGCACCAACGGCGTGGCCAACTTAGCTATGAACTGCTCTGCACCGGACACAGGTAACATGGAGGTCTTGGAGAAGTTTGGCACTGAAGACCAGAAGAAAATCTGGCTTCAGCCTCTGCTGAACGGTGAGATCCGGTCAGCTTTTGCCATGACGGAGCCGGGCGTAGCCTCCAGTGACGCCACGAACATCTGCACGAAGATTGAAGCCGACGGTGACCACTACCTGATCAATGGCCACAAGTGGTGGATTTCAGGGGCTATCCGACCCGAATGCAAAGTCTTTGTCGTTCTGGGCCGCACTAGCTTCAGCGGCCCCCTCCACAAGCAGCAGTCCATGACAATGAGTCTGCATTTGGCATCAGTTTCTCTGCAGGAAGCCCTCTAGGCCCGAGGTCAGTGATTCAGTGCATTAACGTCCCTCTGCATATATACGACCTGGAAGATTATAGCAAAATTCTCAGCAATTTTCATATTGGTGTTTTTTATTTTATTCCTATGGTTTCCTATCACTATTACTGTTGTGATTGCTGTAATTGTTGCTGTCATTGTCTTTCTTATCACTGCGCTTAGATCCCCAGACACCGAATCCTGGCACCCAGGATCCTGGTACCCAAAGACACGCCGGGTGTGAAAATCCTGCGGCCCCTGGCAGTGTTTGGTGAAGAGCATGACCATGCTGAGATCGTCTTCGACAATGTGCGCGTCCCGAAGCCACTCTGACTGGTACAGCTGTCGGGGGTAAACCCAAAAGCACTAAAACCAAAATCATAAACTCCGATCCCCAGAAACCTCTTAACCATAATCACCAAGCCCGGGGTCCTTACTCTTGGAGGGAAGCGAGTCGTGTTTCCTTAGGTTTATATCGTTAGGATCCGGTAAATTCAGGAGTATCCCCAAAGTTTGAGCCCCGACCTGCAGGTTGTGACTCGCTATGCTCCTTGGCCCTCTTCCAGATATTCCACTCTATTTGAAAACCAACACCCTGAACCCTAATTAATCCCTAACCCCCCTGTCTCCCCCCTTACCGAAAAAGAAATATACACACGCGCATCAGGTCCAACATCTTGTTGGGCGAAGGCCGCGGCTTCGAGATCGCCCAGAGCCGCCTGGGACCAGGGAGGATACATCACTGCATGCGGCGACTTGGCTCAAGATTTTAGGGTTTCGGTGAAGACTGGACAGTCCTAGCTGGCGGAAGAGCGGCAAGCGGCAAGGTTGAAGACTGGACATCTTGTGCGGCAGCTTCAATATGTCGCTATTTGCAACTGCTCTGCTTTACATGCGGCCATAACGATGACGCCTACCCTTGCTTGTACTGCTGTCGCTGCTGCCATGCTGCTACAACTACTAAGACTACCCCTCCCCCCCCCNCCGCCCCGGACGCTGCGAGAGCCAGGTCTTTGGGCTTGGCCGAGATTGCGCTGGCCGCCATGGCGACTCGGGCTGCGCATTGGGAGCCGGAAGTCTAGGGTCGAGGGTTGTAGGATTTTTACATGATCCCGATAGTGATGATGGTGCTCCTCATATGATGGTTATGGTGCTGATGGTTGTGATGATGAGAATTGAGAGATGATGACCACGATGATGGAAACAGTGATGAGGAAGTACCGTATACTGTACCAAGTACCATCTTTGTGAATGTTGCTGTCTACTGCACAAATTGGCTTGTGGCGACGAGCTGTCGCGGTTCCTTGAGCGCGTTTGATGTTCGAAAACATCTAGCAGAAGCAATGCTACTTGCATGGGCTCGCGAAAAAAATGTTTGACCCGGATTTGGAGATGGGTCTGAGAGAGGTTTGGAGGATGGCCGTTTAGGCAGGAGTTCACAGCAACAACTTGCCACTTCGGGATCATGCCGCGGCAGGCCATACCTCGCACGATCGCCGTGCCCCATGGGAGTGTCTTCTACCGAGGATTTTGAAACTCCTGACTTCTAAGTACCAGGAAGCCTTTTGCTCTCCACTCTACGCACTGTTGCAGCCGATCAGCACTCGCAAGGTGGATCGAGCTCATCGGCGGAAGGCATTCGGCAAGTTGCTGGCGCAAAAGGACGCCGTTCGCATGGCCATTGCCGAGGTGCCTAGGGAAGCTTCCAATGTAATGCTTCATGGACACTGAAGACGACCATAACATGCTGCCACGAGTGCTGTCATGTGATCTTTCGACTGTTCTGCGGAGTTACCCTGCAATGCGGGCTTGTCCTTGCTAGGTAGGAGGGAAAAAATGCTTCATGGATCACTATAATGACTCTATATGAAGCGGTTTGGGAAAAGGGACTTGCGTACTTCTTAAGATAATGCTGTTTCAGTATGGGTTGAGAGGGCGGAAAGGGCTTTGCAGCTGCAGCCTGAGCGGCCTGCCGTCGTTTCTGCATGAACCGTAAACCCCGGGTTTAGGGGTTTTGGGTTTGCAGGGTTTAGGTTCAAGCTCAAAGAATCAAAGGCACAATTACTCTTGACACTTGCCGCCCCCTATAAGCCCTAAGACCAAGATGTGTTCGGATTGAAGCATACATGTCTGCCGACCCCCGCGTAAACTCGGTACAACCGAGAGCCTCAGCCAGACCTCTGTGGGAGTCGGAGAGCAACCTTACAACTTACTACCTACCTTTGGTTAGTAGGGAATGGAAGAATGGTAGTAATAGTAGTTATAATTGTACCCCATTCCTCCATTCCCTACTAACCAAAGGTAAGACTAAAGCTTCGTGCATGGCGGACTTTGCTGCTGTGCTGTTCTGATCGGCGGTAGGGCTGCTGAAACCGAGGAGCCACCAATATCAATGTTTATAGGGTTTAGGGTTTAGGGTAAGAAAGTGGGTTATCAGGTAGAAGTCTTGTTAGATGTGCTAGAAGAACAGAAGAGGGCGCTGTAGAGGCCTGTCTTTTTTGCCTTTAGACGTGCCTTCTTTCGTATGGAAGTAACGTAACCCCAGCTAGATTATGTTTTCAACATGTTTATGCCACTCAAAAACCTGACTTACTTAGTCAGTCCCATTCATAGGTTGCTAGCCGTCGACCCATGGGAAAAACTGCTCGAACCCCGCTTTAAGGTCTTCATATCCTTAGCATCGGCGCAGGATCCAACTGTTGGTTGAAGCTTCGAACCTACCCGGAACCACTGAGCGCCGAAAGCCTCGCAAGGCTCGCATTGAAATAACCAAGTGCCGGCAGCTCTGTGGCTCGGCCTTAGTGGGATTTTCCGATTTTTTTTTGGGGGGGGGTACTTGATTTTGTAGGATTTTTATAATAAGGATCCTACTATTTAGGGTACTATATGAGGGTATATGAGGGTCCCTTATTTTCGGGCCCCCTAGTCACTCTGATTCCAGTCGTTTGCCTCCTGGACCGGAGGAAGCGGAGTGCATCGGGCAATTTGCAGGGCAAACAGGAACAACCGGCAAAGTGTGTAGGATGGGCAAAAGGAGGGGGAAGGCAGGGGGAAGGAGATTTTCCACTCCAGTGGAAGAGGCGCAGTTTCACCACCTGGCACTGGAACGTGTACCCTAAACCCTAAACGGAACAGTTGGAGGGAAGTGGGGAGCCCTGTGGGAACCTCAGATGGCTTGGGCAAAGGCCGAGGCGGATCAATGTCATCGGGCTGTAAGTTGGAATGTTTCGCAGAACTTCAAACCTGGTACTGTTTCCAAGGGTCGATGAGCTCACAGACGAAGCAAGGGTTGATGTTTCGAAGGCTTCTGCTGGCTTGCAGGGCTTCAGGTGTAGTGTCTCAGGTTGTCCCGCACTTAAGTCTGGGGATGTCTGGGGGTTCGCGGGTTTGGATTTACTGGTTTTCTCGGGTTGCGGGGCAAGAAAATCTTGCAGCAAAGGGTGCTCACTCCTACTATTCATGGCGCTACCGCGATGGGTTTTCAAGCGATTTGCTCAAGTTGGCAAGCTCTCACTGTATATGCGTAGCTCAAGCTGGTTGTCCGCCAAGCCGAGGCACCATAGCCATAGTCCCTCCCAGCAACAGCCATCACCAGGCTATTTGGCAGCTGTGGTGGCGGATGAGCAGGGTTTCAAGGAACGGGTGCTGCGGAGTCTTTCGGTCGGATCATCGGTCTTTACTTCTTCGCAACAGTCAGTTTGCTCTTGAGATAGTGGTAGCAGGTACCGGGGACTCGTACGGGACGCCACTCTCAAAAGTCTTGGTGGGGCTAGCCTGGTGGATAAACCCTAAACTCGAAGCCTGAGCCATAACCGTCTCTCAGCCCCAAAGCCCGTCACCTCGCAGGCTGCCAAGAGCTATATCGCCATGATCAAGGTGGCAGCTCCGCGCGCCGCCTTGACTCCTAGGGGCATTCTTGAGAATCTGCTGTTCTCGATGTTGACACGGCTTTTCATGTCCAATGTGCACCTACTTAACTATGCGAACAGTCAGAATCCTATAGGCATGTAGACCAACATATGCATGCATAGGTACATTTACGTAATGTCATACTGTCTGGTCTTGTGCAAAATGCACGGATACATCGGTCACCACATCTATCACAAATACAGAAGCACCTGCTGGCGGATCCTACGACTTGCTGAGGAAGATTATCGACGACGCTATACAGCTGCATGGCGCCCACGGAATCTCGCAGGACTCCCACCTGGCTAGCATGTTCCCGGGCCGTATTCAGCCACGTTTCCAAGTTTCACTGCAGTTTTCACCTGTCAGTTTAGGGTGGCATAGAGCTCGGGGCTGATAGATAGCACATGAGGTACACAGGCATGCGCACTCTCCGTGTGGCGGACGGTCCGGACATGGTGCACTTGATCATCATTGCGAAGGACGAGCTGTCCAAGTGGGACGGTTTCGTTGGACGTCATGTCAGTGGCACCAACACGAACGTCGAGAAGTATGGAAAGTTCCAGCACGTTGAAGATGGGCAGCTGTACTCCGGTAGACCAAAGCTGTAGGGAACATTTAAATCCAGCCGACTCTGGCTTAGGTTCTAGGAAGTTCTAGGACATGGTTGCGCCGCATGCGCGAAAAGAGCGCCTCTACATCATATCGAAGCCCGAAGACTTCCTGCAGCATGTGCCGAGCTAAATGCCACATTCCCTGAAGATAATTAAGGATCAGAGCGAGATCCGCGAGGGCACCGGCCCTGGATTGCGCCGGCTTAGTCTTTCATGTGCATCCGGGTTCAGGCTACTGGCTACTGGCACCTGTGAGAGACGTTCAACAGTATAATATAGGCGCCATAATAATTACCTATACTATTTTAGGGGTTCCTTATTCTAAAATAGTATAATGGGCCCCAAAACCCATATTAATTGATATTATTCAGGCCCCTATATTAGGCACCGTGTCACTTGTGCATCCCGATGGTGCCCACGAAGGCTGGACTCAAGGCGCCGCAACAGCGCTTCCAGAGGCCGTCCAAGTTTGCTCCCCACTAACCAAGGCTGCTTGAGCCCCTTGAAACTGTTCGACCAACCCACAGTCTCCATCTGTCCAGGCGGCATGCCCGATCATGTGAAGCTTCATGTCAGGACGTCCAGTCCCCGGCTGTGCCATCGGCGCCACCGCGGCAGGAGAAGGCTGCGGCTCACTTACCGGAGGGGACTGCCGGCCCCCTGCCTTTGCAGTTTGGTGCTGTCGCTACAGAAGCCAACGGGCAAGCTTCGCAGGGCTCACGATCCGAGCCACCGGCAGCAAAACGGCCGCTTGGCTGCACGCTGTCGCTCGAAGTTTCTTCTTGGCGGAGCAAGTTATGATTATGTGATGCCATTTGCCCTTCTCTTCGGGAACCGTAAAACCTTTGGGCTTAGGAAATCTATGTTGCCCCATCCAAAGCCGTTACTTGCACTCGTGTTGCATCTGGTTATAGTGAGATAGTCAGATTGCTTCACGATGTTTCACGAGGCATCATGTGGCAGGCAGTGAACTGTAGTCCGGATTGTTGTCAATGTGAAGGCATTCATGTGTCGAAAGAACCGGGTGGTGTCAGATCATGCGGGAATAGCTGAATAGCAGTTGGGCATGTTTTTGTTTATGGGCCAGGTCAGTCCATTCTGCCAACCAATCCTTCTATGCTTACGGCCCGCCTGGGACGCCTCACAGCGACTTTGTCAGGCGAGGTTTGTACAAACTGTTCGCTGCTTCTGCACAGGCTTTGGGTTTAGGGTTTAGAAGGTTCGTGAATCGATTGTGTTCCAGGAAGATGCAAGCACAACCGTGCTCTCGCACCGGCTCGATAGATTCTGTCGCTTATGGTTGTCCTTCGTTTCCTACTTGGAGTTCTTTGCAGTTGCGCTGCTGTGTCAGTCGTCCTGCGCTAGTTGCTCGTGTTACTGTCTCTTATGGCAATGATGTGCTGTGGTATTGTAATTCTGAGTTGATGGCACGGTTTGCTGCGCCACGGCTGCGGTGGTGAGGGTAACAGAAGCGCAACAGGGTAACTTTTTTTGTTTTCAATCATTACTGTTATGTTCGTACTACCAGCATGGTTGACATTACTGTTATTGTTTTTGGTATGGTGATGAGTGCTGATGGTTGTTAGGTTTGTTCTTGTTACTGTAGCTTGTTATATCGTAGGCTTATGATTATTATTGCTTCTACAAATGTTTGTAGTAGTAAGTCGTCGTCGTAGTCGTGCTGGTGGTGGTGGTCGTGGTGTTAGCAGTAGCAGCAGCAGTAGTAGTCGCAGTAGCAGTAGAGGCAGCAGAGGCAGTAAGTAGTCCTCGTCGTAATCGAACCTTAGTAGTCGCAGTCGTAGTCGTAATTGTATAGTCGTCGCCTACAGGTAGGAGTAGTATTCTTGACGCAGGAGTAGGAGGAGTAGTAGTAGCAGTAGTAGCAGCAGCAGCAGAAGTAGGAGGAGTAGTGGTGGTGGTGGTGGTCGCAGTAGTAAATGTGGTAGTGGTAGTGATAGTAGAGGAATAGTAAGTATGGAGGAACAAGTAGTAATAGCAGCAGTGCTTACAGACGTTGTTTTTGATAATTACTTTTTGTAATTTGTTGCTCCTGTAGTTGTAGGAGGACAGGAGCCGTAGCAGCAGTAGTTGTTGTCCTCATTTCTGTCGTTGGTGTGCTGGTTGTCGCCACAGTCGTCGCAATTAGTACTCCGCGAAGCAGCAACAGGTGCAGCAGCACTAGTTCAGGGACCCGAACAGCACACAAGCATAAGCATTTTTCACAAGGACATCCCCCCTTATTGAGGTTTCTCTATAAGGGCTTAAAGTTTATATCGGAGATCCCTATCCTAATTCTTGCTTTTCTGGGGCCCTTCTAGTGTCACCAGTGCAAGGTTTCCATATGCCTGCGCAATGTTTACTCGAAGGTTTAGTGCGAGGTCACTGTAGTAGCGGACTATATGGTTACTGTGCATGGTTATCGCAAAGTTGCAACAATATTTCTATAGTAACCTGCAAGGTTACATAGCAACCAAAATACTACTGGGTTGGTACAAGGCTACTATAGTTATTATGGATTACAAGAAGGCATCGTCGTCCTCCTCTCTCATAGATGGCAGCAGTGAAGGTCGGAGCAGGGGCAGGTCCTTCTCTCGTACACACATTAGTAATTACCAGAACTGTAATATTACGATCTACACGCATACCTACATGGTAACCGTATAATACTGGCCATGTAGAAACCTTGTTCCTACAAGGGTTCTTATAAGCGCTTGCTTCTTCCAGGATCGTCTCCTCGAAGCTACCGTACCATGCCAGGGCCTCAGTCACTCAGACTGTGGCCAGCTTAGAACGTCGTCTTGGAGTGTACTATAGTATAAGATAGTATAAGTACCTTACCAAGTGCTGTAATGCATCAAGCTCTGAAACCATGTTTTTGCCGCGTTGTTCCAATATTTGTGGGGGCATAGCTTACCGGGCGCAACATTGCAACGCAGAGATGGAAGTTGAAGAAGACACGACTTCGTTTCCTCACATGAGCTGATAGCACGCAAAGCCCTGATATTCTACTGCCCCAACCAACCAAAGAATCCTGGAAGCCCTTAGAGGCTGGCTTGAACGAGTAGTGGCCTATCGCCTGGCTCTACGAGTCCAGATGAGAGTTGTTTGAATATGTCGTCATCCTACCACACGGTGAAAGTTGTCACATTTTCCAGCGCACTGCGGTTAGATGACAATGCCCTCGGCTGGAAACCTGCGACAAGCGTAGTTATCTGGAACAAAGCCGACTTGACTGCAGCCCAGGTTCGCCCCGACAAGCCCTCCAGGACGTTGAACGATTGGCTGGCGGCCACGACCTCCGTGCCAGAGGCTTCCGCACTTAAGATAAATGTGAATTGGGCCTAGACATTCGGCCCGTTGGCCTTGATGTAGTCTCCGGAAGAGCCGTGATGCCGCGGCATGCCCGAACCTGATCCTGTATTGCAGGTGCTTAACCTCATTGGCACCTATGGGGCCGAGTTCGACGGCACCAACACCGCGACTGCCATGCGTCGCGGCTGAAAACCTTTTCGGATCATTCGAAGTAACTTTAACCTACAATATGTCGGTATGTAGAAAACAAGTGTTCGCACCAGTCTACACAATCATGACTGTCGTCTCCATGGTTTAGTGGTGCATGGAGGAATCTATGACAAGCATCCTGCCTCGAAACCTTCGTACCCCTTTGAACCCTAATGTCGCGGTCTATGCTATCACCTGACGCGATACATGCGATGGCACAGCGTCATCGTACGTTCTAGCTACACTTGTTTGTTCTGCGAGTGATGCACAACAGGACAGAGCATGATGATACATCATAGTACATGTACTGCATCCCGCAGGCTTGAAACTACAAGTACAAGGGCTACTATACGGATACTATAAGTTTACGTAAGGATACTATAAGTTTACATAAGGTTACTAGCCTCGTCTCATGCGTCCTGGTGTCAGGCATCGGCTGGCGAAGTGGCACCGCGAAGCGCCCCACCACAGGCCAAGCGGCTGCTCTCAAAGAAATAGTAGTGCCATCCCGTAGGGGTTAGACTTCCTTCTTTTACATATCATATAATAGTGGTATGCCCCAACGGATGCTCAGGTCAATTTTCTCTTTACTAGATCAAGGAAGTAGGGCCAGCGATCTACTCTCGGATGCACCGCTGCAAGATGGAAGTCAGCGGCACTGGCCAGTACGAGTATGGCAGAATAAAGTTCAGCATGTTTCGTCCTCCTGCAGCCTGCAGCAACTCGTAAGCCAGGATCTTGCTCGACTGGTCTAGTGGGGGTTTAGGGTTACAGAGTAGGCACCTACCGACCGAGAATCAAACTCACATGTCGAGCACTCGTCGTAACTGGTAGTACTAGCCCCTTATGAGCCTATGCAGTTACTCTTTACCAAACCCAAGAAGCCCATTCTGGTTGTTAAGGCCCATGTACTGCCCCTTGAAGCCTCAAAATAGAACCTAGAGTAACCCTTCAATAGAAACCCTCTTCTAATTATTAGCTCCCTGAACCAGGCTCTTCGAGGACCACCGGTGGCACGAGGTTCTCAGCCATCTGGAGCGCAACATGCAGGCATCGCAGATGTTAAATCATATACGTAATACATGTTATCGGACAAGTGCTATGCAGGCTGCAAGAACACGCCACATGCCACCACCCACAGACATCGAAGGCGTAAACAAGCGAACAGGAGGTTCATATAGCCACCCTGTTTCGAAGGTAAAAATTTAGTTCAGAGCCCGGATGCCAAAAAAGGGTTCACGTTTTAGGGGCTCTCTTCTAGGTCGTAGTCTGGCTAGACTCGAGTCCGGAAGCAAAAAGGGGCTCTCTCCAAGACGCACAACCAGACGCCAAAGCCTGCAACGCAGGCCCAGGACCATGCTCATCCCTTCAAACTCTGAGGCATTTGAGCCTGAAGAACCCAAGGCCATGCCCATAATCTTCCGAGGCTTCGAGCCCCGAGCTTCCAAAGACCATCTCCCAACTCTAAGAATCGAAACCCAGAGCCCTAAACTTTCCCCCGAACAAACTCGAAGCCCCGAACACCCACGCCAGAGCAACAAGCCCTTAACGCTGAAATATCCTTAAACCCTGAAGAACAGTGGACAAACCCATAAGATATCTGGAAAGCTCCAGGCGCCAAACTTTCAGAGTCGCCAGCTGACCGGAGCCTTGTGGTCCTTCGCTACGCTGGGAAGGCGCTGGTCCCGAATCCCTGCTTGCTTACGTGCACTCCAACTTTTGGGGATAAGCTTAGGAGGGTTTAAGGGGTTGGGGTTTAGGAAGTTTAGGAGAGGCTTAGCTTCGGATTAGGACCAGGAGTTAAAGTTTCAAGTTTTCTTGAACCGTTGTACTTTCACGGTGTGCGGATTGGAGTTCGAGGCTTCGGAGTTTCTGTGGGCCCTAAGACGTCATGCCTTGGAGAAAGATCTTGGCTTTCATGCTGTGGCTTGATGGGCTCAAGAGGGCGGGGATCGTTGTTCCAAGGGTCTTTCGGGGCATGCTGCGTGTGTATGGCAGCTATCGAGCTTAAGGATCTTAGGGGGTCAAGCATAAAGGGCTTTCCGGGCTCAGGGAGTCTTGAAGTAAGTTGTTCAGCTTCGGGTCTAGTTTGCGGTGCGACTTTCGGCGGTTGTTGTCGACGGCTTCCTCACCTTTGGCAACAGCAGGTTTAAGTGAGAGAAGGCTTTGGGCTAATATTGAGGCTGTTGTAGTGTTTGAGGCATATCGGTGCTAGGACACTGTGAGGTGCCACAGCTTGTTATTGCGCTGGACATGGTTTCACACCGAAAGAGTGGGTTGATCCAAACTCCGAAGTCCCAAGTGCATTCGTGAACTTTCGTCGCAGCTTCGTGGCCCGAGAGCATGTGTGGTTTTCCAAAGCCCACCCACAGGGCGGGGCACAGACTTATCAAGATTTCCCTGCGAAAGTGTGGGGATGGTGTGAGTCGAACAGCGAGGGCTTCAACTTGAGCAGCAAACATTTGGGGTGGCAGCGCCGTAGTTTGGAGTTCGGGGGTCTCTTATAGGAAGCCAACCTCGTGCCATGGAATCCCATGGCCTCGAAGTTGGCACGTTGAGTCGTGAGCTGGATAACAACAAGGATCCGAATGCCGAAGAGCCGCCCGGGCCTTGGAACTTAGGGATACTTAGGGTCTTTAGGAGAACAGGGCATGATGGGGATGTCGGATGGGGCATCAGCCTCAAGCTTCTCAGCCAAGCTGAAGGAGCTCTTCCACAGACCCAGTAAGCGGAGAGTTTTCAACCAGCTGCAGCCTCCAATTCAGAGCACAATCCCGTAGACAGAGAAAAATATTGATCCTGAGAAGGCTAATGTAGATGGCTACGATAGGCGCAAGCATTCGCCCAACGGACGCACTGAGCTTACAGGAGCATTAGTCATGAGAACCTGTTCGGCATTGACGCTGTCTTTCAACATCTTTCAACATGAGCCGTTGCTCCCACGTAGTTGATTGTTACTCTTTTGAATGGAGCTCCTAAAGCCGAAGAGTGGTCACAATTAAAATGCACACAAGATTTTTTTGACAAGTGGAAACCAACGTTTCTCGAGGCGGGAAACGGTCTACCGAGACTTGCTCCGTCAGCTGGACCGAATCCACACCAGCCAGGAGGACGGCCTTCTTAGGGTGGGTTTGCAGGAGGGCATATTTGGTACAACACGCATGTGTGCCTAAGGCCCCATGTAGCCTGACGCGTACTGTCTCGAATGCATGAGATTGGGAGAGGGCCTCCTCGGAGGCTTAAAAGCAGAAACCGAAACCCTGCTACAAGGGTCACCGGTTTTCTAAAGCCCCAAACCGTAACCAAAACCCTGCTACGCGGGCTCGTCCTTGCGAAGTAGGACGCACAAAAACCCTAACCAAGTTTAACCAAACCCTAGCCCCACTTGGAGGTTCATGGTAGCTATATGTGGGGTCATAAGTCCCCTAATATGGGTCATAACTACAGTTACCCTACTTTAACTCCACTTATAGCTCCTAAACCCTAAAATTCTCCCCTGCAATGCGGGCTTTGTCCTTGCTAGGTAGGAGGGAAAAAAATCCTACCCATGAACCTCCGGCTGCGCCTGGGTGCGAAGGCAAAGATCGACGAGCTCAGCCACGAGAAGGAGACACTGAAGGCCCGCGCGAGCTAGGGATTAGGGGTTTAGGGTTCAGGGTTTTAGGGCAAGTCTTCCCGGTAGAGTCGCTGCAGACCGGTTGCAAAAGGGTTTAGGGTTTACGAATGCTTGGGAGAGAGAGAGAGAGAGGGAGGGTTTAGGGGTTAAGGGTTTAGGGTTTAGGGAGAGTCGTGGCGTAGTCACTTACTCGGGTGCGCTGGACTGTAATACGGTCTGGCGCGTTTCGTGCCTTGTGATGCACGAGCCATCGCTGAGGCAGGCAACTTGGAGGCACTTCAGAGAGACCTCGTTCAAAAGGGTTTAGGGAGGTTTGGGAGGATTTCTGGATTTGTTGATGCATTTTTTTCGACTAAAGACGCAAAAAGGTGGTTCCACCAAGTTCAAAAAGAAGTAGACATGCCAGGAAGACGGTAGATAAGATCGGAAAATCGGAAGCAGGCTCACTGTCGCTACCTGGTGCTTGCATGGGTTTAGAACCCAACAGGCTCGGAAACCTCGCCTGGGAGGTCGGGCCTCGAAACAAGAAAACCATAAACAAAAACCTGAACCATGCTTGTAAACCCTAAGCCCCAAGCCCTACTCTGCAATGCGGGGCCTCGTCCTTGAACAGTAGGAGGGAAGAAAGACACTCAGCAAATCCTGTAAAGGCTGCCCTTGTGAAGCTACAGCGAGAGGGCTATCATGCGGGTCGCATGGCATCGAAGGCCACGGCAAAGAGCCAACGCGTGCGGGTCTTGTTTTCCCTCGGGTCTATCTTTAACACGGTAGGTAACCCGAGAGCCTAGAACTTTTCGGGGGTTTCGGCTTTGGGCTTCGGTGTGGAGTTCATGTTACGGTAGTTTGGGCTTGGGGCGATATGCTTCCTTACGTCTAGAGTTCAAGGCCTGGCGAGTTTCTGCAGTAGCTTCTGGTTCATGAGTTAGCAAATGATGCGGGTGGCATGAGCGTGAAGAACACTGGCATGTCAGCTCGGAGGCAGACCGGATCGGTACATCAGGGGATCAGGGGGATACTCTTTGGACAAATGTTAACGATACTCGTCCAAGAAGAAGACCGTCACGGCAGCATTTCTGAAAGAGAACGTAACACGATCTGCTCCCGGCAGTTTTGAAGAAAGAACCAAAAGCTAGACACGCTCCTCGCCACCGAAGCCTCTAACTCCCAAGCTCTCAACCCTAAGGGTCTCAAACTATACAGTAAAGCTCCCGGCCCTAAGCCCTAAACCCTAAACTAAACCCGCGGACTGCAAAAAGAACGACACCTTAAAGGGCCCAAAACCTTGAACACTAAAACCCCAAGCTCCCAAAGAGCCAGAAATCTTCCCCAGAAGCCCTAAAATAAAGTAGAAGCCTGAGATAAGGGTTCCTGATTACATACTGTAGTTTGTCGCAAAAAGCCTTATTCAAATAATACAGGACTTTATCTTACACCGACTGCAGGAGTCGTCAATGTCGTCCTTAGCTCTGGGCCTCCCTTCCGTGAGCTTCGAGCCTTCGCAGACGGAAGGTTTGGGTGAGGCCGTTGGGTGGGGGCTCTCAGGGGTGCTTTAGGATTTTCAGCGTGCCTCAGGGGATTTTCGGGACTGAACGGGGCTTATAAGGCTTGGGCATTACGGGGCTTAGCCAATGGGGAGAGGTCCGGGTCAAGGGCCACGTGATAGCGAGGGTGTGATTGTTTGGAAGTGTTGTCTCAACGCGAGGTTCAGGGATTCTGTAGGTGATCGGGTTGCCTGCAGCCGTGGCTTGTGATTTTGGACACAAGCTCAACTCGGAATTTCTGGCCGGTGGCACCGGGCATGGAAGATTTGGCAGGTTTTGATCGAACTCCGTTGAAAACTCACAGTTGCTTGGCTGTTCATGCTTCCTCACAGGAAAACCCTGCCCTCCAACCCTTCCCGTGGAGTCAATCCCCTAGCCCCCACCTTTTTGCAAGCCGTGCCGCAGGTCCTTGCTGAGCGAGCGGGTTCCGATGCCATTCCGGCGACGACAGGCCGAGAGACTGCCGTTGCCGGAGCCCAAATAAATAATCGCAACCACCAGAACCAGACAAGTACTATCATGAATTATGTAAACATATGACAGTAACTAGCCTCAAGACTAAACGTTCGAGAGAAGATGCATCTCTTGAAATTCGTCGTGGAGGCAGAGGTTTGGATCCCGAGTCAAGACGACTCAACTACCGCGAAGGCTTGAAGTCCACGAAACCCAACTTGGAGCCCGAGTCGTTCGGCGATCTTCGCGAATGTTCTGTTGTTCAGGTGACGAAAGGATCCTAGCGATCTCGCATGGGCTGTCGGAAGTTGACGTCCTGCTGGAGGACGACGAGGAGAAGTGTGAGCCCCAGCTTTGAGCTGCACGGAGACGGACCAGCTGAGAAGGGATTTGATGTGTATCTTCACAAGGAGTAAGCTCAGAAACGCCACCTGCAACCGGATTCACCTCGTTGCCCGGATTCTTTCTCCTGAGCTTCGGATCTTGCGTCTTCGGCACTGAACACATCACTGAACCCTAAGCCGTAAGCCCGAAACCGTACAGGCATGTCCCACACTGGGACAGTCCCACTTGCCTGAAGTTTCGGGACCCTCGCCCTCATCCTAGACCCGAGCCAGACAGGAGGCAACGCTGACCCCAACCCTACATCAAAAGCGTAAACTCCCAAACCTCGTCGGTTGCAGCTCTGTTGCTGCGGGGGAGCTGCAAACCCACGGTAAGCCTTGTTCCGTGATGGCTCCGTTGGGAAGGCAAGAAGCAGCTATGATAATCACAGCATGTAGAGATATGATCAGCATCAACAGTAGTCAACTACTGGTAGCGGCAGTCTCCACTAAACTAAACCTACATATCAGTAGGTCCTTCTGAAGTATCGCAATCTCCTTCGCTTGGCTTTTCCATTGCTCCCGAGGCCACAGAGGCGCATCCAACTCCATCCGAGGTCCGCCCGAGTCCGTAATATAGGGGCCTAATTCATTACCAACACTATTTTGGAATTCATTGCACGATTTTTGGGACGCGCCCTAACGAGGGCTCTACGGTCCGCATCCAATCCAATCCAATACTATTTTGAGGGTTCCTGATTGTAGCTATAGTAGAAAATAGCCCAAAACCCTGTTCTAACAAGGCCCCTAGGGTAGATGTCTGGCGTGTCTAGGGCCTTTGGGGCTCGGGCCGCTTCGGGTAGAAGGGTTCAGGGTGGTGTTCGATGATTTTCGGCCGCAGGCATCCGGGACTAGGATTTGGTGGTGGTACGGAAGTTCAATTGAATCTGCTGGGGGAAAAAAGTGTTGGTGTAGCATGCAGGTGCTGATATGCGAACGGTACACGTAAGGAGGCAGAGCACAGTGGTTTCCTCATCATGTATGACCTGTGTTCCTACTGACATAGAATAGACGCACTGTTGCGGATCTGGGGCTGTGATGCTGAACCGCTGATGATGATGATGATGATGAAGAGGATCACGATGATGGTTCTGGCGGTGATGGTGGTGAATGAAGAAGCAGGTGATGACAGCTGCGAGGAGAATATCGATCATGATGCTGCTGATACCGACGGTGAAGATGATGCTGCTGATGATGATGATGATGTGTCCTAGTGATGGCGATGGTGCTTGTGCTGGCATTGGTTGCGACGGTGGCGGCGATGATGGTGGTCGCACAGACGGCGAGGGGAAGGGGTAGGCACACATCCATGGCTGTTTGGCAAGTGCCGTCTCCTGCATCTGGTGATGATAGCGGCTTCTGCCATAAGGATGACGATAGCATCAACAGCAAGAAGTAGTGCAGCAGCATGGTTTCCACTTCGGCCTTATTGCAACTGTTTCCGGTGCAGTAGCTCTCTGATCGTATTCCGCCACCTAAGACTTTCGCAATGGGGGGTGTCCCGGGCGGGCATAGCCGAGGTGGGAGGAGAACTTGTCACTTTCGACAGCTAGGATGACCGCCGCCCAAGCCTGAGGGACACGCAATGCTGGAGATGGTAAGAGCGATGTTGCGACAAGCTCTTAGGATGCAGCATACCCCAGGATTTCGGAGTGGGATTGAACTCATGTGCCTCATTTGCTGGTTTCAGAGTTGAGAACCTCTGGGACACTTCTGAGACAGTATTCGGTCCCCTACGCTTTCTGTCTGAAATTAACTCAACATGAAAGAAGGCTCAAGGTATTGGGCTTCAGGTTTGCTGGCTACCCGCCTTCCGCAACACTGAACGTTGCTCGCAACAACACCCATCTCGAACCCCGAACCCTAATCCCTGTCGCCCCAGCCATGCAGGAGGCAACAAATCCTTGTACTTGAAACCATACAGAAACCCCATATCGACGAACCCGACCTGTGGTGGCCAGATCGCTGCATAGACCACAGGTTAATTTGGGCTCCGAGCACAAGCAATAGGACTTGGGATCAAGCTTGGCCAAGCGCCGTCCTAAGCTTCACAAGCGGAGTTGTATGCTCCCAAGGATCATGTTCGCAGTATTGCCACACCATGAAATCACCACTACTTGCAGTAGAAAGATGAAAATGAAATACGAGTTTTATGACGACGATAGGGCTCCTTTGGGCCAGTTCTGGAAGCTGACCATGTGGCTTAGACAAGCAACCCTCCTTAAAAAGGATCTTTAGAGCTCCTTGAGGCTCCTTTAGGGTTGTGAGGTGTAGGGTAGAATAGGGTTTTGGGGGCCATTAGACTATAATTATAATAAGGAACCCCAAAAGTAGTATAGGTAATTCTTAAGGCCCGTTGAGCGCCTTCGCTCCCTGACTCTGACGCCATGCCGGCGGCCAAGCGCCCCTCTGCGGCCTCGCCCAAAGAGACGAGGAAGAAGAACGCCAAGGGCGCCCCTGGGCCTCCAAAGGCGGTGGGGGGCTGGTGAATAAAGCAAAGGAGGTTGAGGTTTGGTTGAGTGATGAGTGGCTTGAAGGCTCATTCTTCTAGGGCTTTCAAATGCCTACGGATTTAGGATGCTTCGGGCCTTCTTTGGTGAGAACCGGTTGGAGAATTGTAGAGGCTTTTGGTTTTGAAAGGACGGGAAGGCTGCTCTTGAAGTTGGGGCCTTCTGGCGCCTACAGCGGACAAGCTCTAACACGAAAGTCTCCAAGGAACCCCTCCGTATGTTGTGGTCTTACCTCTTTTATCTCGGGCCCTGGACCTGGAGTCGTTGGAAGTGCGCCTCCAACCGTTGGGTTTAGGGTTTAGGGTTTGGCTTGAAGAGTCTTGACATCCATAGACAGGTCAATAGCCCTATCTGCAAGAAAGGGAGGGAGCTCGGTCAGACAAAACGGTGAAACTACTCCTATCGTTGCTGTGCCATAAGTCACAGAAGTGCATACTACACTGTAACCATGCTGTAATGGCTGCCGCAAGACTTCTTGGTCCAGGGCGCCTGCTTGGAAGACGCCACTAATGCCAACGATGCAGTCGTGAGCCTCGGCTTGGCATTGATCGGAATGGGACGATTTGAAGGGTTCAAGGGGTATATTCTATTGATAACCAATAAATTGTACAAAGGGTCCCCAAAATAGGATAGGCAACAATTAAGGGCCCTACATTGCCTGTTCTGGTGCGTTTAATGGAAGACTGTCAAATTTGGAGCAACCCTGTTTCACTGTCCTCAGGCCTCAGGCTGTACAGATCGAACACTAGACTTCCAGGTCTTGACTTCGCAAGATTTACTGTAAGGAGCATCTCACATACCCTATCGGACCCGACATTTTGTTCGATGACGAGATTTTGCCCTGTGTTTTGGCGGATTTCGCAAGGATTGCTTTGCAGGTTGGCGGTTTGTACTTAGGGGGCTGCTCCATGGCACATCGCAACCCTCAGACAGAGAATTCTGCCCAAGAAGCTGTCAACGAGCTCAAAACTGGTTATATGGCGCCCCTAGGTTGTTAATGCCTAATCCTATACACCCCTGCCCCAGGAAAGTTTTTGCAGCTGTGTCCGAGCCGAACTACGCGGTTCCATGGGCCTACAAGCCCCAGGACGAATTCGTTCCAGTGTGGCATTTGGGCTTCAGGGTTTCTTGAAGACTCTCTGAGTTGGAACTTTAAACTCTTGTACACTTTGATAGAGGCGTCGGGAAACTCAATAGCAATAACATTCCCTGATAGTGACAAAATGCGTACATCCCCCCAAGATTAGGAGCCTACACAGACCACGTTTCAGGGCAAAGATTCTTGACGTCATTGAATGCGGGTGAGCACCATCGAAAAATGACCCTCGGCTTTGGCTACAGCTCAAGGCCCGTCCGGTAGCCGTCCGTCAGAGATGCCCAAGACAAGTCTCGCCGCCAGTCGTTTCTGAGGACGAGGAACCTCCTATGAAAAGTGTCGACATTCTTGAACCCCGAACAGCTTTATTCAGGACGCACGAACAGGGACTGCCTTTGCCGTTGCCTGGGGCAAGGAGGGTACCTTGCCGGCATGGGAGAGGTTGTGGCGGCTTTGAGCTCGACGGTCTAGAGCACAGCAGCTCAGTAGGCTTTGTCGATTCTTGGGGGGGATATAAAGCTGCTTCCAAGTTGGAGAATATACAGTGAACCCCAGAAAGTTGGAACACTTTGGAACATGAATTTAGGATGTTTAGTGCGGGGGTTCCCTATGCTGTTCCTCAAGGGTATGAGGATAGTGATGTTCCAACTTTCTGGCGTCCACTGTAGGGGCCCAGTATTTCCAATCACTTCGCCCGGGTGATCACCCTCCCTGCTGAAAGCAGCAGCTGCAGATGGGATGTCGCACGTAGGAAGCATCGGCCTACCAGTTCTGCAAGCCTCTGGGGTTACTGCAGTCAGGGAAATACCGAAACCCAGACAGGCGAGACAGGCTACGTCCGAAGCGTGCACTGTTTGAGTCAGGGGCTTGGGCTTGGGGATCAGAGGTTGGAGGGGTGTGGAAGGGTTTCGGGCTCGCGTACTTGCTGTTTAGGAGTTCCGAAGTGTGGCACATGAGTTTGATGAAAGGCAACCAATGGCTGCTCACCAACGCCCATGTCGTCCGTCATGCTGCGGTGGTGCAAGTGCGCAAGCGCGGAGACCACCAGAAGTTCATCGCAACTGTGCTTCTCGGCACTTTGTTCACAAGTAGCTGCCGAAGGCAATGATGTAACAGACGTGGCCTCAACTTGAAACGATCGCCCCCCTACCCGCAGCAAGCAAGGCTTTGCGTTGGTTTAGACTGTGATCTGGCAGTGCTGTCGCCCGGCTGCAAACAGCTCCAGCATTCCTGCAGCACACCCTGGAACTGTGCAGAGTTTTCACCTTCCTGAAGTATTAATCTTCCAGCAGGAGACCGGTAGCAACTTTACAAGGGGCCAGATTCATGCTGTTGTTGTGGACCGTCCCTGCGCTTCTTGCTAGTATTGCAGGATGGTACACATTGGTACACAGATATGCAGCATGCGTCGTCCTGAAATAGGAAGGGCCCGTTGGGTTTCAAGCCATCGAAAAAGAGAGAGCGAGAGAGAGAGAGAGAGTGCGAGAAACAGAGAATTGCAGACCAGTCTACCGAGCGAGAGACCAGTTGTTGTGTGGAGTTGGAAAGGGTCCTGAAGTACGTTGGGCCGGTGATCGCGATGCAGTACCGGCACTCTTCTTGTAGTCTGACTGCACAAAGTGGAGTCTAAGGACTGTCAACAGTGCCAAGTTCTGGGAGGGCCTCCCTCGCGTGGTGTTGACGCTTGGCAGTGGCGAGATGTCATGTGCCCCACACATGACAAGTCGCAAACCTAAGCCCTGAACTGTTTCACATTTTCTGGATGACTTCTTGCGGCTCGGATCCGTTTAAAACAAACAGGTTAACTAATAAACACTGCTACAATTATGGGTTTCCGTGCTTGCACTTGGCCAGCACGCCCTGCAACCTCCGCACACGAATCGAGAGACCTCGTCTGGCTTGTCCGGGTTGCGAGATCGTATAATATAGGGGCTGAAATAATTACCTATACTATTTTGGGGGTTCCTTATTATATTTATAGTAGAGTTGCCCTCATGGAGGCCCCTATATTCGAGGAGTCTTCATCGGAATCTCGAAGCACCCAAAGCCAGAGCCGCCGGAGCTGCAAACTAGTCTTTGAGGAGCGTTGAGCTGCCAAAGCTCCAGGATGAGGCGCAGGGCAATCGGTAGCTCGGTAGCTGGTGACAGTCATGGGAGCAAGAGCATAGTATAGGGGCCTTAATAATTAGAATAGGGTTTTGGAGCCCAGTATACTATAGTTGGAATAAGGAACCCCCCCAAAATAGTGTAGGTATTTATTCAGGCCCCTATAGTAGCCTACTGCGGCTCAGTAGTTGCACCATTCATCCTACTCACGAGCCCGCAGGTCACCGTGGTGGGCTACCCTATTGGTGGAGACAATGCTTGCGTTACTGTGGGCGTCGTCAGTAGAATTGACATGCAGAGATACAACGTGCCCCGGCTGCTCTGCATGAGGAAGTCCGAAAGCCTCAAACCAAGACCGCAAAGGAGCCTTGCAATCTCTCTGCTTAGCCCCACACTCCAGACCCTAAGAATCTGCCCAAACCGCTACAGAGCCCTACGGGCCGTTGTCGGCAAGTCAGCCCTTGCACCTCCAACGTCACGTCTAACGTCATGCGGGTTGTTTCAGAAGCCCTGGCCAAACCGTCATGAAGCCCTGTCTAGACATCAGGTGATGGAAGTACTTGACTTTAAGCCATCGCACGTTCCCTGGGATCCTCTTCCAGTCAGTCAGTTCGGACGAGTTCCCTGCGGTGCGACATTGTTCAGCCGGGAAGGTGGCAAAAAATCCCAAGACCTGAGCAGCCTGAACTCAGCCCGAACCTTACACGGCCCGACTCCCGAAATACACCTTGAACCATAATGTCAAGGCCCCTCTAGTTTGAGGTACAGTCCTTAAGGAAGGGGTCTTGGGCTTTGCATACCCATGCCTATCTAACTCAGGTCTGTTGGAGTCGAAGTTTACTCGCTATTCAGATTGATGCGGCCATCAATCCGGGGAACAGCGGGGGTCCCTGCTTTCACGAGGACTGCGACGGCTTTTCGGGTTTACTTCGAAGGGTTCAGGGGCAGGAGATATCAAGGACTGCGAACACGCAAGTGTTGTCTTGGAAATGGGAAAGACAAAGTTTTGACGAGCGTTGTTGTAGTAGGACACATGCATGGTTTGTAGACTTCCCGGCTTACGGGAGTCCTCACAGGTCGCTGTGATCAAGAGGCCACAAATTCAAGTATCTGGGATCCGAAATGTGCCAGACTTCCGGCCTTTGGATGTTCTTAGAACGGTAATTGGGGGTTTACAGTAGAAGCCCAAAAGTTGGAAACCCAATAGCCTCGATCCTTAAGAGTAATGTATAGGGAATCCCAGGACTATTTGGCCTTAATCCGGTTTCCAACTGTATGGGGTTTGCTCTAGGGCTTTCTTGAGTGGAAAGCCTGTTGCGAAAAGGGGTTTTCTTGATCTCAGCGATGCTGCGATGCTGACGTTCATGCCAGCCATGGCAAGGTCCTCTTGCAGCGTGAGAACTGTAGCAGTGATAGAGGAGTTTCCGAAAATAGGGGACCCTAATATAGTACCCTAAATAGTAGGATCCTCATTGTAGGACCCCAAAATAAGGTACCCCTAATGTTTGGAAACTCCCATAGCATTTGCCAGGCCTGCGGCAATGACTATTTGTTCGCGCAGTGAAGCAGAACCACGATCGCCTTGATGTGCAGCAGTAGAAGTCGAAGTAGTACACGGTTTAGGGTTTAGGGTTTTGGGGGTTCCTTATAACAACTATGGTATAATGGGCCCCAAAACCCTATTCTAATCATTAAGGCCCCTTTAGTATACTACACGGGATCTATGCAACATAAGACCCCAAGCCATTGAATAGCGATTGAATAGCAGGAGCCAAATCCCAAATCTTCCCGGCGAAAGACTGGCAGGAGAGTGGCTCTGTGGAATGCATCGGCGTAGCCTTCCAGGTGGGATTCAGTATTGTCGATCCGACACCTGGTTTTAAGGCCCGCAAAATTAGGATGCCTATTCAGCATAACATTAGCGGCTTTTTTTACCAAGGTTTTGAAGCCTAAAACCACAAGGTCAGGGCTGAATCCGTGTGCTTCCTTCGCAATGTTGGGAGAAGTGGTGGAGGGGAGGGACGGGAAATTTGTGAGCTTCATCCGCTTGCTTGGGATGCCTGATTCCTGGTGCCTCGCACCTTTGTGAGTTTGTACTGCCCGAACCCTTCTGAAATCCCGAAAGCCTTTTCGCCTTGTGTGTGGAAGCTGGGGTAGGTCGTGGGGCAAACCAGCTCGTATGTACAGCATGTGCCAAAGGCCCAGGACGGGTCCTGCGGCTGGATGAATCTGCGCACACTGCCTTTGAATCAACCCTCAACCCCAGGCATATCGCCATGCGAACCCCATGCGGACCCTGTTCTTGTCCTCTTCTGATGATGACATGTACCCGCCTGATGGTTGGCCACTGGCTTTTGCGTAAGCGAGCCCCATAGCCCAAAGCACTAAAGCATGAGCAGCTGCAAGCCGTCAGGTCTCGATAGTGTCGGAGTCTAGCATGCCATGGTTTTCATCTGGCATCCACATGGGTGCTTGTGCCTTAGCAGTCCTTACGGTCAGGACCCAACTGCTTTGGGTCATCTCTCCAACTGCCATCTCTCTGTGACTTCAATCGGGCATGCAGGTTCTGGGTCGCGATGATGCCGAAAACATCGGCTACATCATCCCTTCTGAGGCCGATTTTGTGTTGGATTGTAACTTTGGAATGCGCTTTTCAAGGTGTACATGGCTATGCACTTAAGTTATTTTCTGGAATCCTGGAATCCGCCCTGGGCGGCTTTACGGCACATGTCAAGACTCGAGATGTTGCCACGATCGGTTCTACTGTACGGTGTTTGCATGTGATCCCCGTTCTTTGATTGCTCCACATCGACAGGCCGGTTTTGTTGGCATCCCCATTTCTAGAGTGCTGTTGTGCGATTGCGAGCGTCGTGGTCCAAGCGGCGTGATAAGGCTCCGCTACTGCATGCGCCTGATCGGGCGGCTGAGACAGGATCCTGTTCCACCCTGTCAGTCTGGACCAGCGCTGAAACCCATACGTCTATGCTTGCTGAGGACAAAAACCTATCAAGCTCAACGGGTGACAAACCACCTCTTAGCGCCTACAGCTTGAACCCTGAAGCCCTGAAGCCCTAAACCGAAGCAATGAAGCTCAGCAGGTGGTGAACCACTTCCTAGTGGACTATGTGAAGCACAAGTCCTATACCGGCTTTGGCAGCTGCGGCTTCACTGTCCAGGCCCTCGAGAATGGGCCGAGACTTATTAGAAGCAAAGATCGACCTCGTTTGGCTTCCCCGAGTTGCGAGAGTGTAAACCCCTGCACAATTTGGGTTTAAGATGGTTTCAGGGTTTCACACTTCGGATTTAGACGGTTGTTGGATTGGTTTTGAAGGGATTTAGACTGGGTTTCGGGGTTTGCAGTGTTGGACTTTCGGGGTGCACTAGGGCTTGAAGGTGGGTTTAAGATGAAGCTTGGTTCGCAGCCTATTACGCTGGGACTCAGACAAGGCTAGATCCCACTGCTGTGCTGTCTCTGCCTGCGAGAGTTCCTTGAGCCTGTGTCCTCAGTCCGAAGTACTGTCTTTCGCGCGCAACATGCCTTTCCAATAAGGATGCGCCATGCTCTCGGCTTGAAGAATGGAGAGACGCTGAGCATTGATTTGGGAGGGATTCTGGACGAGACCCCCTCGGTGCGGGTTGTTCCGGCGCTGCAGGTGGCCCTAATATGCATGCGTGTGGAATTTGGGAATAGAACTTGGATCTTCTACTGTCGAAGTTGGAGTACAGTCATATCTGCAGTATGGTGTTGCAAACCGTCGGTCAACTCACTCAGCAAGGCTCGATGCTGAAAGCTTTGGTCCCTATCCTGTATGGCTTACAGTTGTAAGGCCCAATCGCGGAGGAAGAAGAAGAAGGTGGCATGAGGAGGAGGAGGCCGATGATGTCAGCTATGGTTACGATGATAAGTAGTATCACATAATATAAGATAGCACAAAAAACTATAATATACGGTACTGGTGACGGTGAGAGTAGTGATGGTGGCGTCACGGGTCCCGAGACTTCAACAGAAGCCAACTCCAAGGAGTGGCATCCTAGTTCGCCGAGTGGATCCGTCCTCTTCAGCTGGCAAGGCGATCCTCGCAAAAGGGTGCTAGCGGTTCCAGTGGTAGTGGTGGTCGCCGATGTAGTCTTTGAAAATGCCGAGTGTGTGAGCAGCTGGGGTTGCTGCAGCAGATGTGTCATGACGACGGGGATGGCCTGTAATTAGGGAGCATACCTTCTTCTTCTGCTGCTGCTGCTGATATTTGTGGTAGTAGTCGCGCGGCACTGGAAATGGCTGCCCTCTACAAGTTCCTAGTTGATGTTTACGGGGGGGTACCGGTCCTTTGTAGATAGTGTATGCCTTTGTCAGTCTGTAGTTGACCGGCAACACCGCGGCCATCACAACGAAGACCGCGACCTGGGTACCACCGCACCATTGCGTGCCGCCGGTAACCCGTGCACTGTCACCCCATGGGCAAACCTTAAGCCGACCAGATGCTCGTAGGTGCGCGTCGGACGAAGCAGGCTGCAGTGCCTAGCAAGCAACTCGTCCTTCGTGCCGCCTACGTATCCAGCAGACCAATTCAACGAGCACACCGCCTAACGGCCCAGGGTGAAGCCTCCTGCAATCTATGTAGGTGCTCAAGAAGGGCGACATCATCCGCAAAGTCCAGGGCCAAGATATCGGCGACGATGGGAAAGTGCCTTTCCGAGGTGCACGCAATGAGAGGACACTGCAGTTTGAATGTATAAAAATATATATATATATATATACACACTGTATAGTATATAATGTATAATATAACTGGTATAATATTCCAAAAATACAAGGCATGATGCATCCTGCCTGAGCAGGTCGATGCTGAACTTATGCAATCCAGCTAGGAAGCCCAGAGCGAAGCAAAACCAAACCTCCAAAGCCAAACTGTGAAACCCATAGCCATAGCCCACCCCAACGGAGCCCCGCTAAAAATGGATCAAAGCTCTAAAGCCTACGCCAACTCTAAAACGGCAAGGGGGTGCTTGTATTGCCACCCATCATTTCCTCAGGGAACAGGCGATTACCCTAAGCCCGACATTTTGTTTCTGAAAAACCTCGGGGCCAAAATCCAAATAACATGAATGGACACCCTGTTGGGATTGTCAATGCCGCCATATTCCCGTGATAGAAACCCTATTGTGACCACCAAGGCCCTCGCATTACCCTTATCTGCTCTCGTGGGTGGACCTGATCACAGCTCCTGATTTCGCTGTACGATACTATACTACAGCGAGGTATCTTATACCAGAATATACCCAATAGAATACACTATATGTATGCTATAACATAGTATACCCCTTGACCCAGCCTTACTTAGCTCTCCAGGATTGATTTCCACTACCTCATCTCGAAGCTCTTCATCGGTGACAACTGCAGTTTCCAGGTGTTGAGGGACAAGCACCTGCTCCTCGGCGATCCCAATGGCCATACTGTGATATCATCTAAAGAGAGTAGGAACGAGATAGTTAGGTAAATAGCACCAGAGAAATGTCAGAATGAGAAGGACGAATTAATAATAGTCACAATAATCATGATAAGAGCAATGGCATTGGCACCAGTAGCAGAAGTTCTTGGCAAGCAGGAATTAGCATAGGAATAAACTAATGGTAGAAGAGATCTGTTCAGGAGCTAAGAGAGCGAAGAGGCCTTTTGGTTTCTAAGTTTTCACGATCTCAGTACCGCTTCAATCACATGGGTAAATGACATTCCCTAAACCCTAAACCCTAAACGGTAAATGAGGATCAGCCCTGAGTGCTGGCGAAAGTTGAGAGAGCCCAAATAAAAAGCCCTCCATCGAAGAATCACCGAGAGTTCTCAGCTGGAAGACTCGATCGTGGGACGACCGCATAAGCCACACAGGCCGTGCATGGAGAAGGATTTAGGAAGGATTTGGCATGCGCTTTTTTCTCAAGCGCACTCCTAGAGGGGCCGGTACGTTTGGTGTTTGGGGTCATCGGGTAGAACCGGGGGAAGCCCTCTGAAATACCCTACTAGTAAGCCTTAACTTCCACCCCATAATAACACCAACAAAACTAATACTAGTAATGCTATGAATAAGAAATAGGAAATAGCAACAAGAACAATAATCATTTTAACGATACTAGTGCTGAAACAGGCCCAAAGTTGCCAAGGCTGGAGCTTCGCATGAGGCTCTCGGCCGTCCGCCCCTTGGTTCTCCATGATCCGCCAGATCCCCCGAAGTACTTCGTGGTTGGGGGCCTCGTTTTCGTGCCCTTGTCCGAGCCCTTCTTGATGGATGATTTCGGCCTCTTGGAGCGAAATTGCCGGGGTTTGGGGTGTTTTACCGTTAAATTAATAACCGTTTCCTGGAACGAATGAAGGATGCTGCCTCCCTGGCATCATTGTACCCACCACAACAACTGTCATGCTTTTGGCCAGCACGTGGCAGTAACTGCTGTGAGTATTTTCTTGTTATTCCGCCATCACACCATCATTGCAGCCACACTGTTGCATAGTTGGCCTTGCTATAGACATGCGCACTGGGGCAAGTTCATTCGGCACGACAGTGGCATTTGCCTCTTTCAACAGTATCTTGTTTGTTCTCAGTTCTGAGTGTTACTTTGTAGCTCCGGCATCGATGGCAAATGCGGTGTTTTGACAGCATGACCATGAATATCCATACTCATAGCATTAGTAAAGGCAGCAGCAGCAACAGCAACAGCATCAACACCGCAAGGAATGGCATTTACAACAGCTACAACAGTCCAGAAGCTACTGATGCTGCTGCTGCCTTTGTTGCAGCTGTCACTGCTGCTGCATCTGCTGCTGAAACGCGGATATTTGGCGAGCGCCACTAGGAATGTTACCTACGACGACTACTGCTACGCTTACTACTGCTCCGGCTAGTGCAAACAAGAGCCAGAGAGCGAGAGAGAGAGAGAGAGAGACAGAGAGAGAGAGTTAGTTCGTCAGATAGCCATCATACCGGAAACTTGCAGCCCTCGCTGTTTGCCTCGCAACGAGACCCCACGGAGCGTCGCAAATTGCCTCGCACACCAGTATGACTCAGTGTGCCTTGTGATGCAGTGCATGTCATGTGCCGGCCTAACAAAGCCCCACAAGCCACCGAGTCAACTGAACGACCTCGCCCTTGACAGCTGCATGTCCGGAGTGTGCCAACCAGACCAGTCTACGTAGGCTGATGCTGTTGACCCCTGTGTTTTTGTATATTGGGTAGCGTGTTTCCTTGTTGCGGGGCGTAAATGCAGCCAACTCGAGGGTAAACGAGCATCGCATGTAATACCATGCGTACCGCCAACTGACGGGCGTCTCCTACGGGAGCGCGCCCTCAAGCCTGGTGAAAGAGAGAGAGAGAGAGAGAGAGAGAGGGAGGGAGGGAGGGAGAGAGAGAGAGAGATGGATCCAATTCGAAGGTGCCGACTTTCACAAGCAAGCACCCATTGGGATGATCCTTGCCTTGACATGCGTAATTTGTTGGTTGCTTGCGGCCTCTTCTACGTTTATTGACGTCCTTCGACACACGAGCAGCGGCCATAGTCAGCGCAAGCTGCCTTCGTGCTCCCTGGTCTTATCTTCGAAATAGAACATGCGAAAGACCGCCAGTCATGATGGGGAATCGTGGTGTAAGTTCATCAATACTTCTGCAGGCCACTGGTGCAGATATGTGCCAAGCCAGGGCTCCCTTAGCCTTGTTGTCATTTCCGGTCACTCTGCAGTTTGGCACTCTGTGCCCGAGCACAGCAGGCCACAAGTCATGTTCTTTGCTCTGCAGCCTTGGAGAGCAGAGGATCTATCACTGGGCCGAGGGCATGCGCCAGTTTGCTGACCACGAGACCCTTGCCTAGTTTGGAGCTGGCGAGTTGGAACCTAGCTCGTTGGAGGGCTTCTGTTGAAGGGTGGCTGATGATGCTAGCTGTGTGGTTTTGGGTTGAGCTTCGTAGGCTTAGGCTCTAATTATCTCGTAGACATTAGGCATGAAAGAGCAAAGGATCATCGTGCTGTCGCAAGTTCTGGCATCGCCTCTCACCGTCGGCTTCACGGAGACATTGGCCGCACTACGCGTGTGCAGGGGCTTCGAGCCAAAATCCTGCACCCACAGTTGCTGCCCTTTGCTCATGTAGCTGGTCCGAATGTGAAGGCACAAACGACCGAAGCGACAAGAACCCCTGGTGTTTAATTTCATCAGGGATCGGTATGGGAGTTGCCGAAGACTAGGGGTGCCTTATTTTGGGATCCTTATAATAAGGATCCTACTATTTAGGGTACTATCTTAGGGTCCCCGATTGTCGGAAACTACCGTATGATTGACGAAGCCTGAGCCTTGATGTTCAGGATTTTTACAACGTCACGCTTCTGAAGTTCAACGGCCAGCAGCCCAAAAACCTGGAGAACCTGATCAACCTTGTGAAAGCCTCCAAGGCAGGATCATACCGTTCTGTGCTCTTCTATGCTGTACACTATACATTTTGTACACACGATTTCTAACATCGTATACCTTAATATAAAGATGCAGCGAATTCAGAATTATGTGCAAGAGCATGAAACGACATGAGTCGAAGCATGCGACAAGTACTAGCAATCTCACTATAACAAGGAAGAATACTAAGAATACTATGGCGGCCCAGCTGCGAGGTGGCAGACTTATTCAGGTATTCATGACTAGGTTTCCTCTCAGGAGACTTGGACTTGATGTTTTTGAAATCGGGTACTCCTTTGTGCACAGTCTGGGACGAGCAGGAATTGGAAATCTCGGGCTTCGAGCCTTCGAGCTTGCCTGAGACTTGCGTATGCCATCAATCCAGCATGAACTTTCTCCGGAGCACCAGCTTTGAAGCACGATGCTGTTCAGCTCCCTGTGAGTTGAGCACCCGCCCAAGGCCATCAACCCCAAACGCTGACCGAAAAGGCCCAGGCAGATCGGAGTTCCCGAAATGTGGAAGCCGAGCCTCAGTCAGGATGAGTACCTGACCTTCGAGATAGAGCGGAACAACTCCATCATCCTTCCCAGGAAAGGGTTCGGGTTTGGGGTTTAGGCCTGTTGTTGTGACGTTGCAAGCCGGTTGCTAAAGGGCTTTACGTAGATTGGCTAGACTTGAGTGCAAAAAGGGTGTAAACAGCAACTTAGGGATTTGGGGAGAACCTCCAGCATCCTCGCGAGGAAAGAGGCCCTGAAGCAGACGGCCAACATACTGAAAGAAGCTCTGCCGCGATTCAGAGGACATGACTTAGCAGGCGTTGGAGGTATGACATCGGACTCCTCAAAAGGCCTTTTTTTTAGGGTTTAGAGCCCCCGAGGCAGTGTCCGACGAGGCTTTGTGATGCGAAGGCAGAAAGATGTGCCGGTATCGCCTTGAGAATTAGAATAAGGCTTTCGGATACATCGGTAGATGATACTATAGTTATTAGAAGAGGGTTTTGGGGTATACCTTAGGACTAGCCCGCCCACACTAATAGTCCACAAAGGGCATTTAGAGCAATCACACACGAAAGAATAAGCACCAGCCTACCTGATCCAACTCGCCCAAGCACCACCCAGCACCCAGCACACCGCCCATCACACCGCCCAGCACCCCCACCCTCCAACCCGCCACCCACCACCACCCACCGATCACCCACCAACTACCCATCACCAACCACACCCACCACCAGCACCACTCCCACCACTGGCCCACCACACCCACCACTGGCCTACCACACACCCACCAGCTCCTCCACAACACACCCACCAGCTCCACCATACCTACCACAGGACCACACCAACCACACCACACCCACCACACCACACCCACCACCACCACACCGACCACTCCACCACATCCGCCACCCTCACCAAAGTAGCCTGAGAGACTGCAGGCGAGCTTTCGCGTGATGGTTCCTTGGCAACAAGGCAGCTGCGGACACTGCATGCTACAGTTTCGCCAGGCCAAAGTAGCCTGAGAGGCTGCAGGCGATCTGTGGCTGCAAGCTAGCACCAGGGTCATTCTCTCTGGAATTGGCGAACAACGTGTGAGTCATGCGACTCATGTCAATCATGAGCACAAAATTTAGCACCAGCAAAAGCACAATCATGAGCACAAAAGTTAGCAGCAGCAAAGCACAATCATAAGCACAAAAATTTAGCACCGGCAAAAGGACAATCATGAGCACAAAATTTAGCACCAGCGAATGAACAATCATGAGCACAAAATTTAGCACCAGCAAAAGCACAATCATGAGCACAAAAGTTAGCACCAGCAAAAGCAAAAAAAAATCATAAGCTTCGACCAAATACCCTATCTGCTTTGATCGGCAACAATCTCAACAAAGATTACAGGTAATTGAACAAAAGCACAATCAGACGCACAAAGTTTAGCACCAGAATGTCAAAACAGGAGAGCACAAAATTTAGAACCAGCAGAAGCACAATCATGAGTTCAAAATTTAGCACCAGCAGATGCACAATCATGCGCACAAAATGCAGCACCAGCAAAAGCACAATCATGCGCACAAATTTTAGCACCAGCAAAAGCATTAACGGCAGAAATTTTAGCACCAGCAAAAGCACCAGCTTGAGCAAACACTAAAGATCCAGGGCTTCCCTTTTAAATTGATCAGGTAGTCCAGTGAGGCCAGTAGCTCAGCACGCCCTGGCACGGCGGCCTGCCCAGCCCGCCGCCGCCACCAAAAAACAAAACAAAACGTTAGTATGGCCCGCCCCGCCCCACCCCTTCCCCCCATAAAAAAAAGCTGTGCAAAGGGTTGTTGTCTGCAAGACCCTGGATCATGATCCTGATTCAGCCTAGAAAGTCTAAGTGTAAACTCTTCACACGCAACATTATCAATGTTTCTTCGGTTTTCTATGTCGGCGGTACCTGTGTTTATTTAGTTTCAATGCTTTTAAGTTCTTAGCAGTTTGAGCTTTTATTTCCCGAAAAAGTTGACTGTGTGACAGAGTCTGCCACTCCTTGCAAGGATAGTTTCCCCAGTCCCAGGCCCCACGTAAGTATGCGCAGATTTCCATGGCCACCGATCATCATGTTGCAAGAAATCTAGAAGTATGATCATGGGAAGTCCATTATTTCAGCATTTCACTCGTGCTACTTTTGTGCTTGTGTTTGTGCTCACTATTAGTATGGCCGGGCTCGTCCTAAGGTATACCAGTATATTTTACTATAGTTACAATAAGGAACTCCCCAAAGAGTATTGGTAGTTACTTATCATCGTACTTGTCCGTTCGGCTATAACATAGAACGGGAACAAGATGCCTCTCTCCTGAGCGCAGCTTTGAGCCTTGGGTGTAAGGTTTATGGCCGTAACTTCCGTGCATCTTTTTCGGGTGCTTGTGTATTGGGCAACCTACTTGGGCAACCTTCGGGGGCTTGGGGTGCCGCCAAGGAGAACATGATTCCGCACGACCGCTCTGCACCTTCATTGCATTCATACAGACCTATGCGATTGCTTCGCGCATGTTCTTTGCGGGCATGCTGCTCCATCGAACTTGGTAAGTAGGGGTTCTAATCAGGACATCCATGGATCTGTTGTATGAAATGTGCTCTGGGATCCTGGACAGGTCCACTACAGGCGCAGCTAGATGGACGTTTGCCCGGACGACCAGAGAAGCTGTCAGAGGTCGGCATCCCAAGGCGCCATGTGAAGGCCAACTGAAGCAGGGACACCGAGAACGAAGGCCACTTGAGGGCTTCCGGCGCGAGGTGGAGAAAAGGGGTTGCAAGAGCAAGCCAGCTTTAATGATGCCGCAAAGGTGCAAATTCGAGTATTGTGAGCTGATTAGTTTGAAGTGCATGAGGCCGTGGCCACTGCTAGTCAGCTGGACGAGAAGAAGTTGGTCTCCAGTGGATCCTGGCCCGCAGCCCCAGGCCCCATGAATCGAGGAATGACGAGAAAGACGTGGTCATCCTGAACCCGAACCGAAACTCTGTGACGGGTCTGAAAAGAAGAAGGCAACGAAACCGGAAGCAAGTGTACATTTCCACCATTTCCAGATGCTTTCGCTGGCATCAAGCTTTCCATCGCCAAGGACCGGACTCTTACCAAGAGCCCCTCGGCGGCTGTCCAGAGTCCTTGGAGTTCCGGAGGTCTACGAGACTTCAGCTTTGGTGCGCATCGGCCAGGGGCATTCCAGAGACCTTGTAGGCTTTTGACAACGGAGCGCAGCACTCAGGCGACGTGGATGCCAGCGATGCATCTTGCCACCATCGGATCCTAAGCGTCACTTGCCTCCACTCAGCGTTAACAGCCGGAATCTTCCGGGTCTTGTAGGATCCAAGGACAGCAGTAGTATGCGACTGAGTACCAACTGTTGGAGCAGGAGCATTAACAAGGGTACTAGGCATCAGAAGCAATACAAATACAGTACGAGAAGCAGCGGCGGTGGTGGTAGTGGTATAGTGGTGCTGGTGCTGGTGCATGTGCTGGCTGTGGTGGCCGTGGCAGTAGCCACAGTAGCCGCAGTCGCAGCAGTAGCAGAAGGCAGGAGCAGGAGCAGGAGCAGTCCCAGTCCTAGTCCCAGTCGGAGTAGGAGCAGGAGTAGTCGCAGTGGTAGTGGTAGTGGTAGTGGTGGTAGTACTAGTAGAAGCAGTACTGCAGTACCAGCAGCAGAAGCAGAAGCAGAAGCAGTTGTCATTGGTGTCGTAGTAGTCGTCGTAGTCGTAGTCGTATTTACCCTCCAGCGCTACGACGACGAGACGACGACGCTGCGCTTCTGATGTACTGTTGCTGCCGCTGCCGCTGCCGCATGCTGCCGCTGCACGACGACGAGACGATCACTACCTCTACCACCGCGACAACTGGCACCATAACCACGACTACCACCTACCTCTGTTGCCGCACCTATTGCCGGCATGCTGGCAAGCGCGCCAATGTGAAGAAGCATAGGCAGCCCTCCTACGAAATCGAGAACGTTCCTGCCTTTCACGACAGCAGAGCATTTTTGTACGCGTCCAAGGGTTACGGTAACCTACGACCTCCGAAGTTCTCAGGGGGAGCGTAGTTGCACGATTAATTGGGTTCGGCAATCGTTGCATGGGTCTTAGATTGGTCTGGTCATGATGATCTCTTGCAGTCTTTGCAGATCTACAGCAGCGTGCATCCCTCAGAGGGTTTTGAGCCCGATGTCGTTTTGATCTAGCGCAGAAGCTTCCAGTCTTCCGTCCGGGATTCTGAATTACAACACTCACCAGTAGTCGCAGCAAGCAAAACCTCCGAAGCCCCACCCATGCAGGCATGGCCTGGGATTTGATGGGAATGGCGGCTTGGCTTCGGAGCGAAAGCTGTGTCAGAAGCGATCTGCAGCATCTGAGTGGATTTCGCTGACAGAAGCAAAGCTGTACGAGCACTTAGCACCCAGCAATGGATGTCAACAAGAAGAACATTGACATGAACTCTCGGGCTTGGAGGTTCGTCGGGATCAGAGCGGAGGTGAAGCAATTCTTGAGCGTGTAATCTGGAGACTGAGATTTCACAGCCCATTTCTTGCAAGCTCAGTCGTCCCGAGCCACGTGCCGAGGTACTGCTCCTATACGTCCGTGCCTGAGCGAGGGCTGGGTGGGTGGGATGAGTGGACATCGGCGGCCACATAGAAGATTCTCCACAATCCTAGCTGCGATTAGTGTAAATGTTAATAGTGTTAAGGTGCGGTCACGGCCATCCTCATCGGTTTCTGTGTCAAAACTCGACTGAGGATATGATTGCGATACCCATCTCTGCTTTCGACCCCGGCTCCAGTCTGCCCTGGCCCAAGCACAGACTATGTTCACAAGCAACTGCAAAGACGGAGAGTCGTTTTGGCTTCGCTACTTAGTTTGGCAATTTGGGCAGGTTTACCGACATTATGGAATGGACGACGCAGATATTCTGGACTTTCGACATTTTCATGCCAGGGCCTGAGCTGGGAGCTTCAGCTTGCCGCTTGCCTGCCCTGCTTGCGCCAGTTACAAGATCAGGTCCCTTATCACCGGATACGTCTCCAAGGGGCAGATCGCACCTCAGACGCACTCAAAAGCAGCCAAAGCTAACACTCACAACATGGAGATGCACATGAGTCATGAGCGGATGATGAAGGACCACAGATCTTTTTCCCCGGGGTTCCCGTGCGGACCGGCCGTCGTCCATGTAGGATCGTAGAAGAGCTGGTTCCGATAAAGAGGTCTCTTCGTATGTCGACTGGGGAAGCCGGAGAATTAACAGAAAAGAAGTGGCATGTATTAATATCCTCATGCATATAATCATGATGATAACCACCCTCCTATGTTGTGCCGAATATCATTTTGATTGTAGAGTATAAAAACACATCCCTCGAAGCCCTGGTCTAGTCCGTCAGGCCTACGTATTGCCCCATATCTGAGATTCAGAGTCTCTCGGAGTTTGTTGGGACTCTGGTCCGAGGTGATGTCACCGTTTCCAATTTTCATCCACTATCTGAGCCTCGGCCGCACCGCATTCAAGGCCTCGCTCTTTACTGTGGGCCTTGGGGTTCAGGGCTTAGCAGCGCCCTCGGACGGGGTTCGGGGCTTCGGACCTGCCAGCTGAAGAGCTGCACGGTTGGGAAGGCAACGGCAAAGTTATGTGTCGGAGGCTGGGCGTCCGCGCCCGGGCGCGGAGTTCGAACCGTTCTTGGAGTTGTTTTTCGACTTTCGAGCTGTGCTTCTACTGCTCCATAGTTGTTGGGAGCATTGCAAGGAAGACATGGTTCTTGTGCCTCGGATGCAAGATGGCGAGAATATTGAGACGGCAATGCTTGTCTGTAGATCCATCGAAGAAATCAGCATGTGCTCAATTTCGAGTTGAATTTCTCGACCCTGTTCGAAGCATCAGCCAGTCGAGGCTTGATGTCATCGTGGTTGGTCCAGATTGGTGCCTGAGATGCATGAGGTTTGAGGAGGTTCAGTCCTCGCTCGCACCAGCTTTCTATTGAGCTAGCCGTCGCCACACGCCCCGAAGGTTTATGACATTCGTGGCCTTGTCGGCCGCGGGAGAAGATGAAGGCAGCTGCAGGGAGAGGAGACCAGGATAGCATTGCAAAGGGTCACACGCCGACCAGGGTCATGACTCACACCCATTGGGGAAAGAGCAGGCGCAGGCTCATGTTTTGGACATTTCCCCTCAGTTCCATCGCTACATCTCGATCAGTCTCAGTCTTGCTCCTCGTGTCTTGGCCGCCGTCCTCGATGGTTGCCATACGTCCGGTTACAATTTCTGCAGCCACTACCGTCGCTGAGTCCAATCTTCCATCTACTCGTACTCCTCTATAACTCTAATTCGTTCAGGTCCAGTATCATGACTGCGTTCAGTCATCTCTGCGATGACGACTCCCGGACCACCTGCAAAAAAACAATGTGCTGCGGGGACTACTTGATATCTTAAATATAATATAAGTATAAGTATATGAAATTATACCTAATCCCAGTAGAGTGTTCCCCGTCTAGTCATTGTCTTGGATTATCGGGCGGCATGCTCTGAAACAGATGACTCCTGGTGACACGTTTCCCTTCCACTGTCAGACGGCTTGCTGCTGCAGCACCTTACTGAGGTGTGCTTGTTAGTGATTTTGAGGAACCCTGCGTTACAGCCCTCAGAACCTGTCGCCCTGGACCTCAACAGCTAAACTCTCAGACCGGAGGTGGCAGCACCAGTGTAAGCCGACTGATGCGAAGCATCCGAGTCGCCTGGAGCTCAGCATGCGCAGCTTCCGAGACCCGGGCAAAGGCCGCGAAGTAGCAGGATCCTTATATTAACCAGAAACAGCCTGAAAACATGGTACCCAATGGACTGACGGGCCAGTGGGTCGTCAAGCGTTTTGTAGGGTTTCCTCGGCCAGGGCGCGTTCAGGGTACCCACGTGAAGACGTCCACTCCATGGCGTAGCACGCTCATTTGGCGCGAATGCTCCTCATGATGCCGACACCTTGTTGTTCTTCGGATCGCCAGAGCACGTTCGGCTAGCTTGCTCCGCGCGCACACCCGAACCGGAGAGGGGGACCCCTCAAAAAAAGCCTCTGGCCGTAGCTCCTATTCTGTTTATCGTCCGGGGTCCGATTTGCTAGATTGAAAGTTGGGAACTTGTGCGGCTGCATGGCATGAACAGCCTTCAACCAATATTTGAGCCCATTTCCCTTCACAATATATGACAGCAGGAATGCACACCGAAACCCAGGCAACATCGCGGAGGACTTCCTGGGCTGACTGACATATTCCAGCATACCAGAGTAACAAAGCCACATCCAGTCCCGAATGACCTGGCGTGATATACTGCAGCAAGACATTGAAGTGTTTCAACCAAGCAAGAGGCAAGAGATGGCACAGTGATATCTGATATAGCAACAGGGATGTATCACAACCTAGCAAGAAATGGCACGCTAGACACCCTAAACCCAAAATTGAGCGAGGTCTGAAAGTGCAAGTGTAAATTCATGCAGTCAACAGACAAGACTGACGTGAGCGATCCGTGATGGATCATGCTGGCTCTTGTCCTGAGCTCTCAGGTCCGCACAGTGCGGCTGCTCCGTCTGGCGCCCTTCCCGAAGTATGGGAGTTTCTGACAATTACTTTAAAGGGGTACTATAAGGGTTCCTTTAAAGGGCTCTCTAAGGCTAAGGGTTTGGAGTTACCTTCTTTGGGGTCCTTAAATAAGGATCCTACTATTTAGGGTGCGATATTCGGGTCCCCTATTTTCGGAAACTCCCATATTTGCAAGAGAGGGAAGGGCAGACAGAGCAGTAGATGAGGCGGGATGGCCCCTCGAAGCTCTTCTAACCCCACAAAAAGTTTTTTAAAGCCTTCTTCAAAAAAGCCAAAAACCCAAAGCCAATTCACAATCCTTCGCAAAGGAGAGCGGAAAAATCGAGGCTATAGAGCTGACCAAGGTAGTTATGAGGGTTCTTCTGAGGTGAAGCCAGGGAGAGCTAGTTCACTCTCTAGGTGTTTAGAAGGATTTTGGGCTAGAGGTTTGGGGCTTGCTCTTCAGGATCTTCGGGGGTTTGGGAAGTTTGGTGCTTTGGGGGGTTTATGGTTCGAGGGTGTGAATTGAGTTGTGTCTCTGTGTGTGTGTGTGTTTTGGTGTTCGGGGTCGGTTGAAGATGGTTCAAGTCGGTTCCTGTCGCTTGTCAGTCAATGCATCCACCGATCTCCGCTCGCTCCTCCTCTCCCTGCCAGCTTTTCGTCCGCAGCCCCGCGTTACCATGATGCATCCAAGGTGAAGTTGAAGAGGATCCTAGACATGCTGAAGGACAGGATCACATCTGAAGCCTTTGAGACTGAATGTGAGCGATTGCGTCGGGTATGAGACCACAATTAGAGGCATCTGCAAGGATTCCCTCGTGTCGAGTTCTCATGAAACTACACGAAACGGACACCTCAGCCAGTGTTCCGGGGGTGAGCCTAAAGAAGCTGAGGTTGTGTTCATCTTGTTGAACATACTGAAGCTGATCATCCTGCCCCCTGGTCGCAGTTTATAGTTTTGCAGATCAGAGTTGAAAGAGCCCGGAGTTTTCGCCTTCACAACATGGCGATGCGGCGATGCCTATCAGTATCGAAGCGGTTCAACACCTGTCAAGCTCTCCTTAGCACAGTGCAAAGTACGGCGAGGCTTCTGCTGGTGAACCATTTCATCGCGGCATTGTGGCAGACTGCCCGCATTGGTTTTGGTCCTGGATTCTCGAGGCTTAGGGTCTTCGCAAGACTTGCGCGTCGGCCCTTTTCCTGGGGGCCTTTGTTTTTGCCGGCGCCTGTCAGTCGAAGCTGCGCTTTCATTTTAAGATATATGTTTGGCACCGGCGATCGAAGCAGCCTTCTGTCACTTGTCCGGTGGGGGCAAAAACAAGGTACTCGATGGGAAGCTTGGGCGGCGAGGGCGTCCCGAACTGGAGAGATGTTGCTTGGAGATGGGTGGAGTGCCGTCGGATTGTCGCCGAAAGTTGACGTGCTGTCGCAAAGGCTGTGGTGCATGTCCCAGGCTTACAACATGCGACCTGAGCAACAGTCCATCTACTACCGCTATGCTACGTCCTTGCACTGGAGCCTGACACAGTTCACTCCGGCAACAGCCTCTTGGTACACTTCGGATGGGGTGGAGTAGGCTGAAGGACATATTTTGTGGTTGAGTACAGTCGTGATGGTGAACGGGTAGGACTATTCGATGGCAGAGGCATGTGCAGAGACACTATCGCAGTTTCAGAGCAGTTGAGCAATGCCTTTTCCAGGTTTAGGGTGTAATTAGGGGTGTCCTCTGACCATGCCGATGTGTTTGCATTCAGGTAGATGTGCACCCGCAGAATATGGTCGAGCGCACCTTTGCGATCCTGGTCTTGATCTTTGGCCTCGTCCTCTTCTCGTCAGGGCCCAAGCTGAGAGAGCAGCGTCCTGGCGATTCTGCCGCGCAACACATACATGAAAGGACGGAAGAAACATTTGTAGTATCCCCTGTTTGTCCCGATAGAAATCTCTATCCATCGTACACTGTTTACCATACATGTGTATATATATATGTATGTATAGATATAGAGAGATAGAACGAACCCCAACTAATTACCATGGGGAAAACTTGTTAAGGCCCCGATATTTATATTAAGCACACTTTGTGCCGAGTTGAGGAGCTTTCCCTTTGCTGAAGCCAAGCCCGAGACTTGCAGCTGCCAGGTCCTTTATCAGTTCGATTACTGCCTCCATGACCCAGTTGCGCAACATGCAGGCCGGCATGAAAGCTGTGCACTATTTGTAGATTTGGTGGTGCCCTGTGGTCTTACGTTTCACAATCCTAAGACTCTGAAGTTAAAGGTCGGTACCCTGCGTGAGCTGACTTTGGGCACGATATCTACACCCAAAGCCCTGAGCCATCCTGAGCCGCTTAAAGTTCACGCGTCATCCGAAGAGGAAGACAAATCGAAGCAATTTTGGCTGCTTCGTCGTGCCTTGGCTGGCACCAAGAACGCTTGGGGGCAGTCCTTGCTGCGAATTCCGCAGCAGCCGGCAAGAGGAGGAACGGCACAAGTAAGAATAGAACCGGGAGTCATCATCCGCCGTCCTGATACCAGTGCCAAACATGTCAAGAGCCGGCAATGCTACCGACGAGACATTGTGCTGCTGCATTGGGTTTGCAAGGATACCTGCAGCAGAAGCAGGTGCCGCCAGATCTGGGGTTCAAGGCTGGCATGGGGCTTGCAGAGTTGTTGGGGGTTCCCTTCGAATGGGGCACACTCGAAGGACAAGCACAGCAGGAACCGGCCTGGTCCGAAGAGATATGGTCTCTTAGTCTCCGTGTGGCCTTTGCAAGAATTTAGTCACAGCCGCTCGACTCCTGGTCAGGTATTGCGCTACACCGAGTATGCCACGTGTAGCCATGGCGAAGCCATCCCAGCTCCTTGCCTCAAAACCTGGTCTCAACCGATGGAGGCTCTTCTCCTCGTGTAGCAAGAGGTCCGATTCGTCATGACTTTGGCAGGTGGCGAAAAAGAAAACTTGCCACTCTTCTCATGCAGTTCCAGCGACAATCCTGGCTAGCCGCGTTGGAGCATTTTCGGAGCAAGTAGCCGAGACAAGGCACCCAGTGTACACAGGCGAAGTGGTGTCAAAGCAGAAGCCCTGCTGCGGCCAAGGAGCATAGGATCACCATCCTTGGAATGCTGACGAAGCAATTGCGCAGCGAACTTCGCTTCGTGACACACTACAGTGCCTCTCCTGAAGAATCCTTCCGTCCTGTGGCCTGGAGCACTTGCGCACTGTCAATGCTGTATTGTTGTTTATCTCTTTGACCTTGTGGTTGTGGTGGTGGTAGCAGTAGCAGTCGCGTCGTCGTTTTAGTGGTGCTAGAGTAGTAGTAGCAGTCGTCGTCGTCGTCACGTCGTCGTGTCGTCGTGTCGTCGTCGGCTTGGTGGTGCTGGTGCTGCTGCTGCTGCTGGTGCTGCTGCTGGTGCTGGTGGTGGTGGTGGTGGTCGTCGTCGTCGTAGTAGTCGCAGCAGTAGCAGTAAGGGTAGCACGAGGAGTAGTAGTAGTAGTAGCTGTCGATAGCTGCTGCTTTGCTACTTTCTACTCCTTGCTTGGATGACCAATTTCGGTTCGTCTTTGCTACGGCGGCAGCTAATGCTGGTTTGTCGTTGCTGGCGATAGTGATGGTGATGGCGATCACAGTAGATGGTGGTGGCGACGATGACGACGGTCATGATGACAAGCAAGCGATTGACTGCGTCCCACGAGGTTCATGATGTTGGTGACCACTGTCCTGACTGTCAATATCTGTCAGGTTTTCATTCAAGAAGATCTTTGTCAATGGTTTGTGCTGGCACTCAAGTCACAAGTCTAACAGAAGGTCTGCGATGCTTGCTTAGTCCTTGCCGGTGGGCTGTTGCGAGGATGCTTGCGCAAGCACGGTTTCTTCGAGTTGGTCAGTGTCATGAACGAGTCCGTGCTTCACATGATGCCACCGAGCTGATCGGGGATTGCTCTACAGGCTTCCGCAGTAGCGTCAGCTTGTTTACGTGGTCGCATTTCAGAAATACGCAAAACAGGGCAGGTTCGATCCAAAAGTCACAACGAACCCAGCAGTTTGGGCTTAGGACACCTCTGGACCCAGGAAAGCACCTGAAACGTCCATGAAAGTCATTCTGAGCAGTACAATCTTGGGTATTGGCACAGCATGGCCCTATGATAATTCTCAGTAGCGGCACTACAACTCCTCTGACCCTGGTTCGGAAGCACCGGAGGATCCAAGAGGTGAGCAGCAGGCTTTACGGGCGAGTGTCTCTGTTGTTACTCTGAGGTCTCCACGAATCCTAGGCTTACTCTTGAAGAATCGTCAGCTGGCAATGCAGGAGGCGAAAGCAAGCCCAACTCCGAAGTGCCTGAAAGCCGAATGCGGATATGAAATATCTACGTACACATGTAACATCTGTATGCCTACAGATGTTCGGTCGTATGCTATCTTCTCAGCGATTGAGGCATTGGATATGGCACACATGATGTATGTGGTTGTATGTATGTTATATATATATATATAGATATGTACTGAGAGCGAGAGAGAGAGAGACAGAGAGAGAGAGAGAGATAGATGTCCTTTCACATGTGCGTTCAAAAACACACACACATGCTTGCACGCATGCATATATACATACGTGTGTATATATATGTCTTACTTATGTATTCAAGTATTTGTTCATGTATTTATGCATCCGCATATATGAATATGCAGGTGTTATATCATGCATTTACATCTTCTGGAGACCTCCACTCAAGGTCCAGCGGGCCGACTCTGATCACGAAAGCGCTGGCGGCACAGGATCCCCTCTTCGACATGGCCCCATGGCTCCATTTCTTACACTCTGTGAAGTTTAGGGTTTAGGGCTTAGATGCTTGGGTGAAGGGTTTAAGTTGGATGTACGGCTTGGAATTCCGTTCATTGCTTTTCTGAGGTACCTTGGGAGCAGGGTTCTGACTTCAGTGCCCAAGCCCCATGCGTGAATACTTGGGTTCGGAGGGGTTGCCAGCTCTCGAAGTATGTCGCTGTGATTCTCGTCAGTGGGCATTTGTCGGCCCTGCCGGAGCTTGCGATTGGAGAGCATAGGGAAATCCAAACTCATCAATATAGTTTGTGTGCAGGTGGATGCCGCTACGGCGATGTGCCACAGAAGCAAGCAGTGCAATTGAAAGTGACCGTCTTCGGTACACTGGGTCACAAGCATGAGGGTCTCCGAGCTCTGTCGGTACTCTTGTAGATCTAAAGGCTTTCTGCACCCCTGCGACTGAGAGCCCCGTTGTGTGAAGAAGGCCTCCGATGCCCAAAGGCACCCTGGAGCTCGTGAGATTCTTATCAACTCCACGCCTTGAAGGGACCCTTTTGGTGATAGCTTCGAGGTACTTCGTCGACCAAGGAGCAGTTCAGTACACCCAGGCAGGAAAGTGCTCGAAGAATCCGCAAAACCTTGTTAGCTTTTGCCTGACCCTTTGAGCTTTTACCAAACTTTCGACTCTTTGTTCCGTCTTTGCTTGCGCACCTACCAGGACCTAACACAGGTGGTTGGCTGATTTCCGCCGGCATGCCTGTGCAGGCTTCCATCTCGCAAGCCTCGGTGACTGCCACGTTCGGCGGAGCCACTTTAGGCTCGCGATTGACTCCCTTGGGGTCTTCCGGTTCCTCTTCAGATTCACTTGGACATGCGACGAAGAAGGTCGTGACGCCAAAAGCAGCAACACCGCCATCTGAACTCTGCCAGCCATAACATGCATCTTAGTATCAGAGTCTGCGCATATCCGCTCGAGCTTGGTCGTTCGACTCATTTCAGAAGGCTACACTCCTTGCCCCGGGTCATTGTCTGTGTGTGTGTGTGTGCGCTTGTGCTTGTGTGTGTGTGTGCGCCTGTGTGCATGTCTGCTGGTCAGTATGTTTGCATTCATGTGTGTAAGTGTGCATGTATGTGTGATTATGCTGCGCACCTATCCATGTATGTATGTATGTATGCATGTGTGTATGTATGTATGTATGTAAAGAATGTAATGCAATGTAAAGTATGTAATGTATGTATGTATGTATGTATGTAACCTGTAATGTAACATGTATGTACGTATGTATGTAGGTATGTAGGTATGTATGTGCATGCGTGCATGGATGGACGGATGGATGGATGGCTCAACGGACGGATTTATCTTTGATGTAGCTATGTATCTGTGTATTTTTTGTGTCTATATATATACATATACAATATATATATATATATGTAGATAGATAGATAGATAGACAGATATATATGTGTGTGTGTGTGTCTGTCTGCAGTGCTTTCATGTATGTAGGTAGGCAGGTAGGTGTATGTGTGTGTATATATACATATATATATATGTGTGTGTGTGTGTCGGCATGCATGTGTGTATGTATGTGTGTATTATATATATATATATATATATATATATATATATATATATGGTAATATATATATATATATTATTTACTCATTTACTTATTTTTGCATACATACATACATACATGTGTGTGTGTGTGTCTGCGTCTCTGTATGATTCTCTGTATGATGTAGGCACGCTTGTACAAGAGAGAGTGTGCGTGCGTGTGTTTTGTGCTTGGTTGCGTGTGGGTGTGAATGCAGGGTATGCTTACTTTCTGCTTGCTACAAAGTGTACGAATGTTGCATATGCATATGTAATTATGTTTATGTGTATATGTGCATATCTGTACGTAGATAGGAAGCCAGGTAGCGTCGCTAGGAATGTATGCATGCATGCCGGGCCGATTGTGTGTGCGACTGTGCACGCAGTTTGCGCATGCTTTCCGAGCACACCGCGCTTTTCCATGTAACGCTTCGTATAACTGTGCACCATATGGTGCTGTGTCACCCGGGGGCCTCCAAGGTATCCCGCCCCTTACAGTGTGCAGCCTGGTGGGTGGAGGGCAAGAAAAGCACGCTGTGTAGGGGCCTCAACCGTGCCACACCACCTCAACAGTGCCGACAGTTATAAGATTTGATCGGTTGGGCGTGGACTCCTGCGTCGGTTGTCCTGACTGGTAAAACATCCGAGGCGGGAATCAAAGTCTTTTGCTTTCCATTTTGCACATTCGTCCTCACGTCTGTGCCAGGAGTTCCGGACAGGCTTTCAGACAAGATGCCAATGCCCATTACACCGCAGCTCGGTCCGAAGATGTCCGAAGCATTGCTTTGAGTGGCCTTGCTGGCACGCAATCCAAGCCCATGCTGAAAAGGGCCTGAGTCCAGTAGCAAAAGGGCGAGTGCGGCATTTAGGTCGGAAGCATTTTAGTTTTTGCGACTAACTGTGCAGTCTGACGATTCGATGCCCAGTTGAAGAAATTTCGACTCAGCCTCGGGGAAGTAGAGAAGAGGGGGTACTTAAGGCGCAGAATGTCGCAGACGCAGGAAACGGATGCAAACATGAGGAGGTGAATTCGCGCCAGCTAAGGGCCAGCATCAATCACCTTTCTCTCGATCCAGAATATACCATGTCCATGGAGGACTCTTGCTAATTCTCTGTTTTGGCACCCATGTCTGCCATGCACCGAGCAAGGGTTCGAGCTGTGCGTCAAGCACACCGACCTTGAGCCCATGAGCTCTTCTTCCCCTCAAGCAGAGGCTCGAAGCCCAAATCGGAAAACCCCTGCAGGACTTGGTGACTGCATCACAAGAAGCTGGACAAGCCTGGGCCTCGGTAGCGTCTCCTCCGGATGCCTCTTGAAAGTTCGGAGGTGAGAACCCGTAGTCCTGCCTGGTGCTTAGTGGGGAATGGGGGAATGGATCCCTATATTAGCCCTATATAATCCCCAACAATAGTCCCAATAATCCATTCCGCCATTCCCTACTAAGAACCAGACAGTAGTAGGGTACATCCGAAGTGAGCTCATCAGTAGGACTGTAGGACTGTAGCTTGTCAAAGAACGGTCCCAATTCTGATGGCCCTTCTGTGCACAGCTTCCGAGAAGGTCATACAGCCGGGTGGACATTTGTGCGCCCGGGCCGAGATCAGAGCTGTTTGCATTAAATGTCGAAGATGTCAACGAGGGTTTACGCAAGGGTTTGAGAGAGGTTCGGGCATTCCCCCAGAGCTTGGACCCAAAAGTAGCAATCCGACTTTAAGCCACGAAAGCCAGCCTACTGTCAGCCAAATATAGGGGCTTAAATAATTACCCATACCATTTTTTTTTTTTTTGGGGGGGGGGGGGGGGGCCTCCTCATTATAACTATAGTATAACGGGCCCCAAAACCTTATTCTAATTATTAAGGCCCCTACAGTACTAGCCATTATTGGGGCTCTGATGACTCAGGTGAAGTGGCCCTGTGGGCTAAATGGAAGCACGTCGGATCCGCGCGGGCGGTTTTGGAGCTCCTTGGCGGTTTAGGCTTTAGGGTTCGGCATGACTACAATTACCAGTTTTGAGGCTGTACCCGGAAGATGCATACCATCTATGCCCACCTTCCAGCGGCACTATTGCCGGGACATCGCACAACCCCTTTGGTGACGAGAGTCTGCTGCAACTGCGAAAAGAGGTCAGTGAACTCAATTGCTCAGGTCCAGCATCGTCCTGGTCAGCGTTAAAGGCTTTGCAGAGTGCATCCGCAGGGAAGCTTGGCCTCACCATGCAGCCAATCACGAGTTAGATGGGTGGCTTTGAAAGTCCGAATCTCCACCATGGCCTGCATGACGAAGCATCCTCCTTCAAAGTTGATGTGTGGCATCAGGATGAGCATGACTGATGAGTTTGTAGGGTGACGCATGAGCTTCGGAATTACGGCGCTTGGACGATAACAGGCTTGGATGCAACAGGGGCGTGGCTTGGTAGCTCAGGATCCAGCAGTCGATGCCATGGCGTCGGTCTATGCGAAGACGCCCCCCGGATGCAGGGACCGACCTTGGTCGCAGCACACCGGGCTTCGGCTGTGGATTTTCCATAGTAGGCTTCTGCAGGCAAGGGCACGAATTTCCAATTTCAGCTCGCAGCATGTCAAGAGTGGTGCTATTTTTCCGCAATCCTAGCACAACACCCTCAGTAATTTATTGAAGCCCCCGTTGAAACGACCTCTGTCCATTTCCAGCCCATGCTTCCTTTGACAGGTTTGTCCAGCTGCTAAATGATTCAAACGTGGTGGCCGAGGAAGAGCAGGCGAGCGGCTTCGGTTTAGTGGGGCGGGTGTGGTGGGTTTACCGTCCCACCCTCTAGGGCAAAGGCGTACCTACAGTACAGTATGATATGTGCCTTAAACCACGACCTCTTAAATCCTAAACCCTAAACTCCTAAACCCAAGCTGGGAGGTGGACCGGCACATGCTTTACTCAGCGGGAAGCGATGTTTCGGGTGAAGGTTTCAGGCACCGTCCCAGCTGGAACTCCATTTCCAAGGTCTTTCGGCTTCAGCGACTTGGGCCTCAGGATTCAGGGTATTTAAGGTTTAGGGTTTAGGGACTTGTGCTTTTGGATTCAGGGTATTAAGATGTAAGAAGTAGGTGCCAAAAGTTGGAAAATCATTATCCCAAGTCATGCCCGTTATGCAAAAACTTAGAGAATCCCAGGATCCAAGTTCCAACCGGGGATAAGTTTAAGGGTATTGAGGAACGGATTTCGATTGCAGGAGACATCGTGCCCTGCGACCAAAACTCTCGCAGTCGGCGGCTTAGAATCCATGGTTTCTAGTCAAGGCCGAAGCGAGCCCTACTCAACGGTTTAGGGTTTAGGGTTTAGGGTATCTAGCTTTGGTTTCAACTTTCGGGGTACGAAGTCTACAAGTCACCCTGACGCGGCTGACAAGCTTGTGTTTCGTCGGTTCAGATAGTGTAAGCTGGTTGGGGAACTGCGACGGGAGCAACGAGTGCGAGTGCTGCGGAGAATGACCCTAGCAATAATGGATAGCGTTGCTCCAGTGGCTTTGACTAGTCATCTGGCATCCTCTACGCGCAATGCCGCCGAGCCAAGGTTCCCCAAAAGCATCTAAAACCTCGTCGGATTCCAGCTCATTTTAGCCAGCCTCAAATCCGAAATTCTTGTGGGCACAATCGCGCAGTGACGGGCTCCGACAGTGCCGAGCCATTCTACAAGTTTTGATGCTAGCCGGAAGAGGCTCTTCTCGGTACTCCCCCCAAGCCCGAGAGACATTGGGCACCCAACACCCGTCCTAGGAAGATCTTTGGCGTGCCCTGGCCGCAGAGATTGAAAGTCAGAGTCGGCTCCGCAGTTTGGTGCTTCAGGATTTACCGCGGCAAACGTCGCTCCTTCTCTTTCAACTCTTACAACGAAGTTACGGCGACGACAGCCACTGCTACTGCCAACAAGAACAACAACAACAAATATAAACAACAATCAAACCGACAACAACAGCAGCAGCGACAGCAACCACGACCACAATCACAACCACAGCAACAGCCAACAAGAACCACAACCACAACCACAACAAAGCCCACAACAATTACATCAGCAGCAACAACAACGACAACAACAGCAACTATTGCTACGATGATGACGACGACTCCTACTATTATTGTCATCAACGTTACCCTTGTCATGATTATGATTCTAGTCAAACAAAGCGGAATGATCTCGAGGATGAGATCAAGCAGGGATGAGGATGAGGGGGAATACCGTATTATAGTGATGCGGATCGGCATGAGAGGAAGAAGGGCGAGGATGATAGAGACGACCGTATGATAGCTTGGGGACAATGATGATAATGTTGTTGTTTGTCCGAACCGCTCGTTCGCATCAGCGACTTTATCGAGGTGGCCGTGGCATATTTTGTAAGAATTTGACCAACAGCATTGCAGATGGAGCTGTTTATGTCGTCTTCCCAAGCATCTGATGTGCTTTCGGGGTTCGATGTTCGTCTGGTGCTTGCCGGATTAGCGTTTTAGCACAGGAGGTTGCAGCATGAGTGATGGCAAAGAGTGCCGAGAGATCCATTCGGATGCTTCATCATGGGCTCAGCTTTCACTCACCCCTGCAGATGAATACACCGCCAGCAACGACACGCCGAACCAGGGCAACTTCATGGCTGCTGCCAACCGCATGCCGGCTGCAGGTGTCGCTTTAGGGACGACATTATGCCCGAAGGATTGGCAGAAGAGTGTCAGAGTCAGAGGCAGCATGACTTTTCATTACTTGAGCCCTGAGCCATGGGAGTTTAAAGGCCGATGCCATTGCAAGCTTGAGGGTTTGGGATAGTTAGGTAGTTCTTTCGGGATCCCGACATATTTTGCCGGAAGCATCCTGACGCTTCCCCAACGGTCTTGGTGTTATGTTTGCATCTCACATGTCCCACACGGCTCTTAGATAGTTCAACAGAAGCCCGCAAAATAGCGCTTTTTCAATTTATTATCCCTACAGTCCGTAAACGCCTCCACCTCTACCGAGGCTTCATCAACTTGACGCGGAAAGGGATGAAGGAGCGCGCCTTCAGCTTCAGCACTGGTTGATCCTCGACCCGCTGTGACTGCAGAGGCCTTTTGCAGCAACTCATCGCCCTAATCGGGATCGGGTGTAGGGTCTGGGGTTTGAGGGTCGTGTTTGAGGCCCCTCCTTGCCTTCGAGGCTTGTCTTGGGCCAAGACATGGTGTGCGGTCTAGAACTGGATGCGGTGTAGGGCGACATAAACCGCAGATCTTGGATTCTACGACGATTTCGTAACCTTCTTGATGGAGGCTGCCCGATAGGCTGCTGAGAACCTGTTCTCCTAACAGCTTGCAGCAGGACTCATGCAGAGGGCTGTGCCGCGCCATCTAGGAATCTAGAATTTGGATTCTACGCCCCGGGCGTAGAAGGGTGGAAAGACACGGAATGATGGTTGGGTAATGGCGAGGCTCCAAGGTCCAAGTCCATCTTAAGAAAGCCTGCTTCAGGCACACGGCCTTACTGCAGTGCAGAGGCCGGGAGTGGGTTTTTCAACCGCACAGTGTGACACGCTCGCTAGGCATAGCGCGGCATTTCTCTGAAGGTGCGAAGCTTCGGGTTTGGATTGTATCCGGATGCATCTGGTCTCTGGCTTTTGAAAGGCTCGTCGCATAATGACAGGTCTCAGAGAGCCGAGTGCATGAGTCTTGCGGGCTTCCGGGGGGATAGCATTGGACTGGGTGAAACGTTTTGGGCTTGCCTGATGTTGCAAATCTTCCAGGCTACTCGCGTGAGCCGAGGGCCCGCAGATGTGGTTCAGGGCCCATCGCGTTTTTGAGTGTCGGCCAGGGATCAAAGCATGGTCGGGACATGCTGCTGAGCCAAGCCCACCCGTGTTGCCAGTGCCAAATACCAGCCACATAACAGTTGTCAATCGGATTTATTAACGACTATAGGCTATAGGTCACTGGAGTTCCCGACGCTTGACTTTATGAAGCCGGCACATCATTTCACCGTGCATCCTGCCAGAATACGATTCCGTCCAGTCGAAGACTGGACTTCGTGCCGGTAAGATGTACGAGTACCCCAGAGCTCTCGGCTGCTCCACGTGCAGCTTTGGGAGCTCGGATAGGTCATGAATCAGAGAGAAGCTCCGAAATGCGCCTTCTGCTGTTTCCATGTCTCCTTTGTCGTTTGTTTTCGAGTCTGAAGTATGGAGATGACAACTTGACGAGATGGCTGCTTTGCGACTAAAGATGGCATGGTCCTGGCTCGGCCATGCACGAAGTGCAAGTCCACCCGAGCTGATTGATTGACATAGCTTAGGTTCTTTCAAGAGGTAGCTGTCATCACAGATGTCACAGATTCCTCTTCGCAGTTTCTTTCATGACAGAGTGCCGTGTTAAAGTGCGCGGACCACGGCTTTGACAACTACCCATATTCGAGGCAGGCCTGATAGCTGGCTGCACTGTGACAGGGCGCCAGTGTCAATTCACCCTTGCCTTTGGCTTTTTCTGTTATTTTGCACAAGTTTCGGCAGAAAATGGGGCCATGGCACTCATGGCCTCTTTGGTGCATGCGTTGAACAGGTGTTTTGAAGGATGACAGTTTGCAGCGCCGCAGCATACACACGGCACCCCGCGGAATCCGCGGCGACAGCTGCTGCGAAACATTTGGTCGATAGTACCCTTAGATACCCTTAGAATAGGGGCCCATTATACTATAATTATGATAAGGAGCCATCAAAACACTAGAGGTAATTATGAAGGCCCCATGTCACCCACGGCATCGCTTTGTTGAGGCCTGTGACCCCAACAGCCCCTCGGCCCGAAAGGCGTTTCCCAACTATTGCCTTACATATTTGGACCACTCCCTCCAAAAGCCGTCATGGTTTGGGACCTTGAGGTTTGAAGGCGCTGTGGCCATAGCTTCTTGGAGTTGTAGCGGTCGCTTTGGGTTTGGGGTTCTTCGGATCAATGAAAAAATAGCAGGATTTCCAGGTTGCGGCTTCAGGGCATCAAGGCCCGTACCTGGTTGTTGTGTGTGATGGTTTCGTAATCTGCAGCTGTCTGTGGGGTGCTGGTTTCACACAGCCAGTGGCTTTGTGCCCTCGGTCGCCTGGACGGACACCTCCACCTGCAAGAACTGGCTAAACCCTAAACCCTAAACCCATGTTGGTAATTACTCCAAGACTCGGCTCTAGTTTGTTATTGAGACCCCTATCCGCCCACTGCGCGACAAATGCCTTAGTAGTAAACCGAAGCCCCAGACCTTCATAGAAAGCCTAATCTACTTCTCAAGGTCCCTATATTCATATAGCATAGTTGAGAGTATCGGCGTATCGGTATAGTATACTTACAGTATGTTTGCAATATAGTCATAGAATGTCACGGTATGTCAATTACGGTATATTATGAGGTATTCTGGTATATACTCTGGTATGTTAAGGTATCTTATGGTATATCCTGGTATATGATAGAAGGGTGCAGAGGTGCCGCATGTGGATGGACCCTGTGAGCTGGCGCCTCGCGACTCGAACCCGCTCTCGAAACGTCGCAGGGCTTCTGTCACGCTTCTTTCGGGGTTTCAGGGGTTAGTTTGGGTTTTAGGGTTTCGGGAGCGTCAGGGTTTAGGATTTAGGGGGCTCAGGGTTAGAAGGGTTTCAGGGTTCAGGGCTTTAGGGTTAAGGGTTTAAGGGTTTAGGGTTTAAGAGTGTTTAAGAGCTGCAGATGAACTGATATCATTTGGGGGCATTGCATGCTCTAAGCTGGTGCCACAGCTATCTGGGGTTTCTACGGCGTTTGTGTGGCGAGTCTTTGACCGTTGCAGGCACCGTTCCCTGAACTTGGGTGTATGACTGAGGATTCTCTTCAAGGCTCCCTATAACTTCACAGTAAAATGATCGTGCAAAGTCGACCGGAAGCACATCCAACGTAATGATGGCGACAGTAACAACAACAGCAACAACAACACTCAAGCAGCAGGGACCGTTACATGGGGCTGGGTACATCGCACTAGCAACAACAACAACAACAAGCTCCGGCGACAAACTCGAAAGGGAGCACTGCAAAAGAGCGACAAGGCAACAGGTTAGAAGTCGCAACGAGAGCCGGCCGGCCACACTTCAGGCAGCGCCCAAACATGCTGCTCTAAACCCTACTGGTGCGCGGTGCCATGTGCAGCAAGGCTAGATCTTTTACCTCAGCGGAAGAGCCCCTCGCGAACTTAGACTTAGATTTAGGCCCCTTTCGCCCAGACCTGCAGCCCTTCAATCGTTGCCCTGGCGACTAGGCGTGCGCGGGGTCCCCACTTAGACAAGGCCGGGCTATCCTTTCCATGGAGATATGTCAGTGAGTCACGACAATAACATGAGCACGTATGGGCACTAAAAGCTTAGGCTGTACCCATGCGCATACGACAACTAGTGCATCCTGTCGAGGTCATGGAGCAGATCTCCGAGCGATTGTCGGAGCCTTGGGGAAGGCTTTTGCGCCGCCCTAAGGGAATTTGGGCTATTTAGGGATGTTGGTCTGTCGTGGGTTACGTGATTTTGCAGTTTGTGCCGAAGTCAACGTTTCTGTAGAGGTGATTACATAGCAGGTGTTCGCTTGCACAGGGATCTGGCAGCCACTGAGTTCTTTTGCTACATAATTTCGCGGAGTACTGCCGTAGTCTTTTGCAGTAACAACGCAGCAGGCCTACGACCATAACTGTTTGGAACACGGGAGCTTTCTCCAAAACGAAAGAGCAGTTGTCTTTCGGGTCATACTTTTGCCATTAACGCGACCTCTTCCATGGACAACTCTCAGTTTGAGTAGAACTTTCCGTTCGAGTCTTCCTTTGCTTTGTCTGCTACCAGTTCTGTGTTGTTAGTGCTAGTCCAATAAGGATGCCTGTCGAGGAAACAGACGCTTGAAGGAGATGCGACTTCCGTTGTTCAATTTGCTACCTACTGTGCACATGCGCGTCTCCCAAGGCAGGAGTTCAGCTACGTGGACTTAGCATTGACCGCCTGGTCCATGGCCACCATGAGCCTTGGCCAGTAGAAACGTCGTAGTAGTTGCTGTCAGGAGTAAGGAGTTTGCTAGTCAGCGAGAGACAAAACACACAGAACCATAACCGAATCTGTATGTAACCCATGCTGAATGGACAGCTTCCATGAGTTCTCGTCGCTCTGCTACTACGATCCACGGCAACATCAGCTCGATAAGGGGCATGAACCACAACGACAGTCCTACAAGTAGCTGGTAGGAGTGCACTGCTTGGTCAGTATGGAACAATGTAGGAACCTGATCAGGGAACCCTGGCCCCATAATTCGAATATATTAGGGTTCATACGAAGAACCCCAACAAAGACCCAGGGTTTCTTAATCAGGGTCCCATATTAGCACTCCCATCTATCGTGGCCCTGACCCTACAGCGACCGATCCCAGGAAGTGGGACCCTCCAGGTGCCAGTCAAGGGAGGGTAGCAGGGCAACAGGGAGCTAGGACCACTTTCTTCGAAAATCTCGTGGTTGCGGAAGGGAGTCAGACGATGTACTCCCAAAGCAGCGACTTTCAGTGCCACCATGCAGGCATGTACGACCGCATCAGCAAGCTCTCCCTGGCATGCATTGCCCCTTGGCGGGTCTTAAGATGCCAGAACCGTTGAAAAGCCTCGAAACTAAGGGGTTTTGGCCGCAGTCAACTGTTCACCCGAGATACCCTGCAATGCGGGCTTCGTCCTTGCTAGGTAGGAGGGAAAAAAAGGGGTTCCATGACATGAATTTTTATAAGTTTATAAGTATCGAATATCGTCATGAACCCTCTAAGCCTCAAAGGTTTTCACAGGGATCCGCAGCCTTTGGCCACTGAGGGCGAGTTTCAGCCCCAGGCCGGGTCGGATCCAATGCAAACTGGTTTGATGCTTTTTTTTGCAGTTTTGAGTTTTTGGGTCTGTAGGGTTTAGGTTCAGGGGTTTAGGGAGTGCTGCAGATTTGCCGGGCCCTCAGTTTCTTTTCTTCAGGGGTACCTGGCAGTCGCAATAGGCCTGGATGCAAAAGGGTTTGGGGGTGCATTGCAGTCCCTGCGCAAGAGGTTTTGGGGTTTTAGGTTCAGGGTCAGACCGTGCGAAGCCAGAAGCGCGTGGCAAGGGTTCTTTGACATTTCGAATGAGAGGGAGAGAGTTAGGGTGCTTTAGTGCTGAATAGAACACAGAAGAAGCCGTGGGTAGTGTAGAGCCTTTTTTTCGGGCTGCAGTTCAAAGTATTTCTTTTTAGTTCATGCCTCACAGACAAGATGTGGAGTTGTGTGTAGGGCCATTGCCGGCAAGGTTCATGAATTTCACAGCTTCAGGGACAGGACAGTCGAAGGCATTCGTCTCTACGAAGCTGAGGGTGCACAAGTTCCCGTGAAAAAGTTGCCATGACCCTCTTGAGCAGGCGCTTGCGAACATCATGTGGGCCACCGCCACACTGAAGAAAGAGAATGATGCTTGGCTGCAGCACAGGCACGTTTAGCAGCAGCACAGTTTAAAGCAGGTGATTGTCCCCTACCTTCTCCATCACCTGCTTTACCACATTTCGTTGCCTGGCCTCCTTCGAACGAGGATGCGCTCATCCGCCACTCAGCGTACGTGGCGGTCGTTGACTGAGTAATGCAGTGGTGTGCCAGGCCATGACCAGATGGAGCGTCCCCTTTTGTTTCAAGAACTGGGTATGACTTACGATGTTCAGGAGGAGTCTGCTGTAGCCTCTGCGACTGGAAACAATGGGGGGGGTGCCCAAGGTCAAGCATCTGGATGCGGGCATGGACTTCCGGCCGTACGAGTACTCGACCATGGTGCACCTTGGACAAAACTGAGGCTGTTTGGCAACATGTGGCAGGGTTCGGCCTAGCACCTGAAGCACCTAACTCGAGATGCAGCTTCGTTTCGTGGGATGGCTTTGGCTCGAAGATTCCTCTTTTTTGCCTTTGGTACCTTTCTGCGATCAACCGAAGTGTCCAAGGTGGTCCATGGTGATTACCCAAGCTCGGGAAGAGGCCCTCTTCAGCCGGGTCTCAGGCACGCAGCACGGTGTGGGGGTATGGGGTGCTGAGGCTTGAGATCTTCTTAGCTCATGGGCCAAGTTCAAGCCTCAATTCCAATTCGCGACTCCTGGGGCCTTAATAATTAGAATAGGGTTTTGGGCACATTATACTATAAGGAACCCCAAGATAGTATAGGTAATTGTTTAAGCCCCTATATGTAGTATGCTCTGTTCGCCTGTTGGGCTCCTTCGCCTGATATCACGCAGCGAGTGTCAGAATGTTTGCTGCTCGCGTGGTCTCGACCCTGGATCTTTATCGCAAGCACAGCCCTCCCGAAACATTATTGTCCCTTTCTAGCACCATGTCGATTTTATATTACTCGTACTTGTTACTTCTTACTTATTACTTTACTACTACCACTTCCCTTAGTTAAAACATGCTTAGATCCCTCAGGCCATGTTGTCCGGCGCGTGACCGAGTTCGGGCCACAGGCGTGCGACTGCTTGTTTACATGGCTAGTTTGGTGTTCAATCTTGTAGAACTTAGCGCCTGGTTGGAGGCTGGATTAAGCCGACGGCTTTCACGATCCAGTATCTGAGGCTATTTGTCGTGGTTGAACGTCTCGGAATCAGGCTCTCTGTTGGCCTTTGGGCCATCGGACTTTGAGAGTCCGCGACAATGGGGGGATTTGAGGTGCATCACTTCGTGGTGACACTCTATGGCTCAGAACGAGTTTGCCAGTGTCCAAGCGAGGTCGCATTGTCAAGTCTTCATGGTGACAATCCGAGCCTACGGTTGTTATGTTGGCAATTTGACATCTTTATTGTGGCTTTCATTATGGTTCTGAACATGATTCGCAGTCTTCCTGTTTTGTTTTTGTGTTGCTGCTACGAAATATTAGCAGTTGTGTCGCTCTTATTGTTGTTGTGGTTGTTATGTTTATTACAGAACAAGTGTACTGAAGTAGCCGTCGTCGTCGTCCTCGTACGTAGCAGAAGAAGTTACAGTAGCAGCGGCAGTAGTCGTCGTCGTAGTAGTAGTAGTAGTATCAGCAGTAGTAGCAGTAGTAGCAGTAGCAGTAGCTGTAGCTGTAGCTGTAGTAGTCGTCGTCGCAGGAGTCGTAGTCGTAGCCATAGTTGTTGTTGTTGTAGGATGAAGAGAGGCTGGCCTTGTCGGTCAGACCACCTGCCGCTCATTCCACATAGCAGCTCGACTTGTTCATGAAACCAAATTCAGCTGAAGATGGCGAAAGGAAATTGCGACCCCAGACACCAAATCCAACATAAATGCATGGAAGGTGCCGCACCATCACATGTAGTCAGCCACCTAAATTGCGGCCAGGAGCTGACTAACACAGCGTGGGCGTTTGCCTCCCTGGGCTTCAAGACTCAGGCTTCTTTGAGTGCGAACGAAGTTAGTTTTCTGCCGATTCTTGCGGTGGCTTTCGTGCTAGACCTGAAGTTCGACAAAGGTTTCGGGAGGTCAGGCATGACTTTGCTATTGTAGGAGACGCTGGCACATGCAAGTCACAAGTGTCGTCCAGAGGATGCTACAGGCGCAGGCAGGGGCGGCTTTTCAACCAGGGCAGGCTAACTAGCCTAGGAGTGGCCCCGAAGTGGCCAGCATTCGGCATATTCAACTAGCACTTCTTAGGCCCACATCCTCGAACGAAGACTGATAAGTGGTCGAGATTGGGCAGAAAGTGACCGTAGACGTGTTCGGCAGGCTTGTGTGCACGATTCTGTCGGTCCTGTTGCCAGTGCTCTTCGGATTGCCTGATGCCTTCCCGACCCCAAGCTTGGCTTGGAAGTGGGGCAAGATGATGGCAATCTAAGCACATAAATATCCCTTTCTATTTGTTCTTGTTTTGGCTGTGTCTCAAGTCCAAAAGCATCTTTGCCGCAGGGCTTATTCGAGGCATTGGGCAAAGAATGCGGCTTGCATGCATCCTTGCCGTTCAACATTAGTACCATGTTCGTTTGGAATCTGCCAGCGCTGTTGTACCACTCAGGTAGCGCAAAGCTTCGCTACTTCAATTTGCCCCTTTGAAGCAGCAGATGATCGCCGTTCTATCTGCTTCTTTGACACGGACGCGGTTGCAGCCAAGGCAGAATCTGACCAATGTGGCCTGGTCCTATTCTCATCTGAAAGTCTGCGACGACCTGCTGTCAGAGGTGGCAGCAGTGGCCCATTCTCGGATCCATGACATGATACCGGGCTCAGATTATGCATTCTTCTTTCTGTGTTGAATTTCCTCTCTTGGTCTCGTACGGAACGTTTTTCTGCTGCAGCGCAGCCGCGATCGGATACAGAAAGAGTGCCTCCCTTAGGAACGTCCAAGATCTGGCTCAGCTGGTTCCAATCTCAGACTCAGGCAGTTAGGGCCGGTTTAGGGTGACTATTTCTAAGATTAAGACTCTTACTATTAGCACATGGGCTGGGCCATTTTTTTGCAGAGCGTGGCTTAGGCCCTGACACTCGTCTTCAGCCGACGCGCAAACTTCGGCTTGAAGGCCATCCTGGGGCTGCATGGTTTGTCGTTCGTTCAGGGATGCTTCTGCTATAATATACGATCATCTGCTTATATCATCTTATATCAGTATTCAGTATACACATAGTAGACTAGACCGTGTGATTATAGCAAAGGTCCGTCCCTTGTCGCAGGGTTGGATCAGGCCTGCGAAGTTCCTCAGTCACGCCTCTAAGGATGGAAAGGGAAGCAACTCTTGAACCCAAAGACCGGGTCGAAACACCCTCAGGAGTGCTGTTTGATGTTTTTTTTGTTCTTCCAACCCAACTCACGCCCCCCAACTGGGCACCCCCACGAATGCATGCAAGCAAGTAAGTAAGTATGCTTGCTTGGTTGCATGTATCTCTTCATGTAAATACGGAAGGTAATGATACAACAGCGAAACCACAGAGGTATGTAGCTGGGTAGTTCAATACACAAAAATGCAAGGAAGGAAGTAAGCAAGTACGCAAATGAATAGCCCTGCGCATGTGCATATATATATACATAAATACATACATACCCATACATATACACATGCTATACATGCGCATGTATATATATATATATATATGTATGAAGTCTGAAATGTGCAACTTCTCAGGAGGATCTCGGGGACGACGGCGTGCTCGGCAGTCGCGACTTGACCCTGGCATTGGTTGTCGAGGCCTTGTCCGGCATTGAGAAGCAGCTATAGTGCAGGACGGGTTGTCCCGACATCCTCGGTTTTGGGTACCTTGCCAATGAAAAAATGAAAAGATGGAGACTCCTCATCATAGCACCTATTCTTCGAGGTCTGTAGTGGGGTCCACCATCTTCTCGACTGAAGCTCTGATTGATTGAGGATAAATACAATCACGAACCCCGAAACGGACCCAAGTCCCGTCCCTGCACTGTGTTGGGAGCATTGGGTCACTGAAGGGTGCGTGTCTGTACGGTGAGAGCTGGCAATTGCTTCCTGTGGTTTAATGAGACATCAGGGCTTGGATCAGGTACCTCTATATTGCGCTACATGGAGGCACTCGAAGTGTGCAGCGTGCAGAGGGTCGCGTTTTCCATCGCTACCCCGACAGACGCACAGCTAGTGAGAGATGAAGCCATAAACCGGAAAAGACACAAGGCCCTTTACCCAAAAGCCCTCTCCCCTCCAGGTGACTAAAGCCATGGTCCAAAAGATTCGCCAGCCTGGCGTCACGAACCTTGGCAGGTCCCAAGATCTTCAGAGCTCTTAGGAATCATTTGGAATGTGTATTATCGTAAAAACTCTTAAAGGGTCATTGAGAACATTATCGTTATTATGGTTCTAAGGGCGCTTAAGATATGTCATGTGTTTTGTCTTCAGCGGCTTTGGAGTTTGAAATCGATGGAAGTCAGCACGAGGTATGTTGCGAGGTTGTGCGTTGCCAGCGCCGCACAAGCCGGGCTTGAAAAGGCAGGCCTCGAGGTTGCAACGAAACGCCCACTTGCACCTTCAGCAGTTGATCTCTATAGAACCTTTGTAGTAACTAGTAACCCTTGTACGAACTTCTCCGAAGCCTAGGACGCCGGATGACGCTTGGATCGTGCATGACCTTGTGCTCGTGTGGCTGGAGGCACAGTAGGGTTTATGTAGGGTTAAGGGTGACACGGCGACACGCTTTGCACTTATCTTCCGACTTGCGAAGCCCTCAGGAGAACGTGGCCTCGAAGCTTCTGGGCGACACATGGAAGATGCTGGACGCGTGCCCTTGCACGGGAGTCTCCCTGACCAGAGCCGCGTTTGTGGCTCCATGAAGTATGCTTTCGTCGAATCCGAGGTACATGTCTGGCCTTTTGCCTCAGTACTCCTTAAGGTCCAGGGCTCTTCTTCAGACACAGAGCTGAGGTCTGTACCAGCAAGTTCTAGATTTCCTTCGCAACACTCCGCTCCTGGCGCGCGCAGGGCCCTTACTTATGGAATCCGTGGCTCTGGCAGACGCTTCGTGCTTGCGATAGAGTTGCCGAGGCCCTCGCTTGCGGCTCTGTTGTGCAGTCTGCGCATGTCCCGATCTACGAGCAGCTCTTGGGCTGCATGTAAAATCGACTTTGGGTTTACGCTTTTTAAACTTCGGGGTATCTTATTCAAGGCAACGCAAGGGTCCTTATGAAAGCTGCCCTACTACTCTTCAGGACCGCTTTGTTTTCTGAAGCTTCCATTCCGTAGACTTGCAGGCCGTGTGCAGCACGAACTCAGGTCGTTTCGAGAACTGGACATCAGGCCAGTTGACATGCAGACGAAATATGCGACTTTAGCCCAAAAAAACCTTCAGCGTTTAAACCCTAGACCCGGAACCCGAGTTCGTTTTGTACATCCTGCCAGGTCCTTGGGGATCAAGTACACCGGCATGCTGTTGTCTGAGCTAGGCCTGACTGACAGGCCTGGAAATTGCAACGGTAGTTGCGTACTCATGCTGCTGCCGTTAAGTATTCACATGTGCTACAGTAGCTGCGTGCATCGGTCATAGAATAAACAACGACACACACAACGCACACATCAGCTAATGAACCCTCATCGCTTACGGAGAGATTCGGTGCTTACTCTAAACGGGCGCCATCGCCATGATCCGAACCTAGGTTTCAGCGGTGGGGTACCGGTTCCGTTTCAGGCATCGCGAGAATTGGTCACTAGTTTACCCTCAAGTTACGAAGCTTCCGTATTTGTGCTGTTTCGGAATGTTTGCTCAAGGGAAATCCTGTGAGGAGCGACTTGCTTTGCTCGCCAGAGCAGAGCCGTCGAATCTTCCAATTACTCATATACTAGGTCTGAGCTTCTGAACTCTTCGGCATGTGCTTGTGTGCATTTGGGTGTCTACACTTTCGTTTGCGCCTTCATGTTCTACGTGCGTATAAAAGACGATAATGAAGTGTACTGTAGGTACAAGGGAATGGAATGGACCGGAATGCATGCATGTCTGCATGCAGAACTCCGAGAGTGCGTCTGCAAGTTTGAGCGAGTGCACTTGTTTCGCTCTACGTTTTGTTAATATCTACTGTCCGCAGACATGAGTTCCAGGGATCTCTCGTTGCACCTCTCTCCGTCTCCCTCCGTCTTTGTCTCCCTCTCTTACAGTCTCTCTCTCTCTCTCTTTCTCGCTCTCTCGCTTGCTCTTTATTCTTGTTTGTTCATTGTTATAGTTCTCAGTTTGTACACAGTTGTAGTGGTATCGTATGCCTGTCTCAAGCATTATGCATGTAGCTGAATTGTTCTGAGAATATTTGCCTTGCTCTCTGTATCTGCTGCTGCATCCTACGAGGGCAGAGGTGAAAGCTCTGAGCCCCAACCGCACGGAACACAAAGAAGTGCCTCTTCGGAATGGCAGGGAAGACGATGGGCTGACCGAGTCAGCGCGCGTCTTGCTGGCGGAGGACTGGCTCGATTTGAAGTTCTTGGGCTTAGTGGTGTCTGGGGCATCGGCTTTTCAACGTGGGGCGGGGGTGCCTAGGACTGGGAATCCGAGGTGTATCTTTCTTTCAGACTTCAATGCGAGGGGCCCTCCAACAGTTGACTGGTACTTTGACCGTGCACGCCGGCAGTTCTCAAAGAATTACGATGAATTACGCGGGCCGCTGCGTAAACCTTCAACGAGAGTCTCGGAACGAACCCCTCATCAGAGGCCACGAATCGTGGAAATTGCGCCTGGGTGGACCAAAAGTGTCATGAATGCCTTGGTCGCGTCGCATGTCAGGCAACTTGAGGCAAAGCTTATGACCGAACCCAGGCTTTGATGAAAGACAGTTCATACGGACAAGAGATTGTTTGCTGCCCAGCTTAGAGGCTTTGGTTTGCAGACGCGGGCTTGAAGCATGAGTGCACTACAACAAGCACCCTGTGCAAACAGCCACCTGCCCTTGCAGAGCAGTTTCCGCATCAACTTCTGTGCAGTAGCATAAGCTGAAGTGTTCTTTCTGCCCCACCCCACACAGGAGAAAGCCGAGCTTCTGCGTCAGGCTCGGCCGGAGTTGTCAGAGAGAGAGAGAGAGACGGACAGAGAGCGAGCGCCAGCATGAACGCAACCCGCAAGCACTGGCAGAGGATTTGTAATTTGCAAATCTGCTGAAAAAATACGAGGTCCTAACTTCCCAAATGTGTCATGTTGGATCACACGAAAGCCTTGAACCCTTCTAGCATTTCTGTTATGGTAGCCGTTATGCTACAAGGCTTTTTGCCTCATGCCCCACCCCTGTTGGAGGATCCCGGAGCAGGAAGTCAGAACTGGTGTCTCTTTCGCCGCTTCGGTGTGCAGCAAGACAGCTCAGGATCCGTAGTACAAGGGCCTAAATAATTACCTAGTCTGTTTGGGGAGTTCCTTGTTATAACTATAGTATAATAAATACCCTCCAAACCCTATTCTAATTTTTAAGGCCCCTATGTTACGTTGGGCTTGATTAACTAGACTAGTGACTAGACGTTGCTCCGACGGCAGATATCACACACCTCTCAAGCTCTGCCGAGGCTTCCACCTCAGCTCTGAGCTGCGGGAGGCGAAGGCAATCTTGGTTTCAAACTGTTTAGGGCGTCATACGAGGTTTCAGGGTTCAGGCTCGACGTGTAGGGCTTTAGAAGGGGTTCCAGGGATCCGGTTGGACGTCACGGGACTCATTTCTTTCCATTTGTTTTTACAAGCTGCAGAGTTCTTTTTCTCGTGCAGGCGGTGCAGCAGCGTACAGTTTGGGACTCCCAGCAAGCTGTGAGAGCTCGTTATTCTCGGGAGTGCGCAACACTGCAGCCTCTTTGACTCGACTTTCGGAATCTCCGGCTTTGAGTATCGAGGCTCATCGCTCTTCTGTTGTGGCTGAGGGGATTGTATGGGTTTCGCACGAGGATGCGGGTTTCGTGTTTGTGCCAAGGCCTCGACAATGTCCGGATGTTGAGCTTCGTAGTTTGGGATGCATGCATCGCCCTGCAATTTGTAAAGCCTGTTCGAACTCGAGCCACTGACACTAGCATTAAACGTAGTACACCGGCGCCGATTGCAGGAAAGTGGTAGCAGTAGGTAGGAAGCATTCACCACAGACAAAGCAACATCATCATCACAAGTTGCACTGTCGTAGCTGTCGTCCTTGTTGCTCTTCGAACATTATGGAAGCTGATGTAGAACGCATGGCAACCGCAATGGTACTCTTCTTGGTGATGAAGTGGCAAGAACAGGCTGTAAGGATAGCTTCTACTGCTACTACTACCACCACTGCGACTGCCACTGCTAACGCCCACTGCCACTATCACTACCAGCACCACTACCACTTCTACTCCGACTACTCCTGCTGCTACACAACTGCAACTGCTAGTACTGCTGCCATGCTACCAGTCCGACTACTGCGGCTGCTACTTATTACTCCTACTTCCACTCATACTCCTACTACTGCTACTACTACATCTGGCTAACTTTACCTCTACCCCTCCTACTACTCCTACTCCTAATGCTACTACTGCTACTACTACTACGACGACGACTGCTACTACTGCACTACTGCTTCTACTTCTTCTGCTGCTGCTACTAGGACACTATTTACTTACGGCTTCTCACACACACGGACAGTTGCCAATACTAAGTAAGCAACAGCAATAACTCCAATCACGATTTGGGCAGGAGCTGGCTGGCATCCGCGTCAGGACGCACCGGCATGCGGCAAGCGGTGAGTTTCCCATGTTAAACTTTTCAGGTTATAGTTTTTATTCGGGGCGCCATGTTAAATATCTGTATAAATAATTCAACACATACATACCTATATATATATATACGGCTATATATATATATATATATCTATATATATTTATTTATTTTAATATACCGCGCCATGCTCTAATGTACTGTCTTGTGTTGCAACTAGTACTGTACATGATGCTAGAACCTGTGCCAATGCACTATTGTCAGCATGGTGGAGCGCAATTCCAGGCACTTGTCGTCAGCATGGCAGAACACATGCACGAGTAAGCGATTCTCAAGTCATGCTGGGCCTGAAGACACGCACGTATGCAAGTCTGAGCGCATGTGCGTGCAGAAGAATTTCGTGGAAAAGGAGCTGTGGCGGAGATCCGCTTGCCCTGGAATTGCTGGACCCTCCGCGAGAGGTCGGTGAAGTTTGATGGCGGATATATGTAACATAGTGGTGGCAATAGCTATTGTCGTTCTAATTCTGGTAGTAGCACTAGTACTAGCATTAGTACCTGCCGCAGGAGTAGGAGTAATGTAGTAGCAGTAGCAGCAGCAGCAGTAGTAGAGTGTAGTATAGTAGTTGTTGTAGTTTGTGGTAGTGGTCGTGGTGGTGGTGGTGGTGGTGGTGCAGTGTTCCTTGCTTCTGGAAGAGCCTGTTACTGGCGATTGCATGGTGCGGTGCCAAGTTGCCGTGCATGCATTGATTTGAATTTCCCGTCGAGGCACACCTAGTGGCCGTCCGTCTCAGCAACGATCGATTGAACCATCGCCGCCGTGACGCCGAGTTTCGAGCGTCCTGCCCTTGGTTCCTCCATACGGTTTTCCATATGCAGGCGGCCCACAGCTTTCGTAGAGGGGTCCGAATAAGCAGAACAAGGTTTGTATATCAAAGTATGCGGAACCCTGAGGAATCATACTGGTAGTTGTTTGCTGCGCTGATTTCAGTGAGCCTGAGCGGTGCAGTTGGGTATTGGAGGTAGTGGTTGAGGCTCGCCCACACTGCGGGCGTCTTGCGCGGCCTGATCCCCAATGCGGACCAGCTGATGCAGGAGTGCTCGTGATAGGTCGAGGTTTGCTTCGCTTCCGTACACCATCAGAATTTTAGTGCCAGGAGCGCATTGTGTGGGGGAACCGTCTTCGCGGATGGGTTCATCTGCCTCGAACTCAGTATTGTTTAGCACTGGGACTTCGCAGACCTGTACAGTTTCGGGATGTTGATTCTATCATGCTAGAGTTTCGGAGTTGAAATGGTTGGAGATTTGGGCTAGACTTCTGGGGCTTGGGACTTAGGTTTTGTTGTCCTTGTTTGCGACCGGGTAGGATGAGATATGGCCGGCGCATACACGGAACCCTCGCTCGACCTGTATGCACCCCTGCTTGTACAGTTTCTATGTACTTGAGTGTGTAGGAAAATCATCGAAGTCGTGGCCTGCAGCCTTGCTAAAGGAAGCCCTACCAAGCCTCACCCTGCAAGGAGCAAAGCCTGAACCAAAAAAACCCTCGTACCCGGTTCCATCAACCGTCAAGCTTGCGTCCTAGAGGCAGGGGAACTGAAGTTTTTTGTTTAGGATTTTGAACTCCAACGCAGCAAGGCCCAAACCACAAAGCCCGAACCCTCAGCTTTAGCTGTAGTGCACTCATGAAAGCAGGGGCGATCCTGTTGGCTGCAAGAGAAGGCATACGGCATATGAATATGTTTCGCTTGCTTCTCCTGCCCTGCATCCCATTTCCGATGTTGGGGCGCCAATTTTTCAGTACGTGTCGCTAGTCTCACAATCAAGCCGTGACCCGTTTATTAGGCACACTATCTGTTATTCTTGTTACCATTACAACTACCTTGCGATCTCCCGTTTATTCGCACGAGCACTAGTATTAGTATCAGCATGAGCATAGGTTGTATTATCATAAGTACAGGTACTCGTATTGGTATTAGCTTAAGTATTTCTTATATGTTGCTTCATTTGTGTTCGTATGTCAATTGCTATTACGAACTACAGTGGTTATGACTATTGATACCACTATTACCAGTATCATGTTATTGTCAGGGTTCTTATCAACCAAGGTACGTGACGGAAGTGCCTTGCCTTTCCTGCCTCGGTGCCATGGTTCAGCTCCCTGGTGTGCAACAGCGTCTAAGAAATTCAAGGTTTAGGGGCGTTAAGGTTTAGGGAGTTTAGGGTTTAGGGCAAAACTTGAAGGGTCTAAAGTCTAACCGGCCGTAACTTAGAAAATGATGTACACCACTAAGTCAGGGTTTTCGGGCTTAGCGACCGGTGAACCGTGGTGTTGGAAACCCCGTGCTGGTACCTTAGGCCGGGAATCGCTGAACCTGAAGACGTCGCACGACCGCCTACACAAAGTGACAGGTTTGCGCGCCGCTTCCCCCGGGTGCAACTGCGTGTTGCGTATCCGGGCAGCCGGGGCCCCGGGTTTAAGATCCCGTGGAGGTTCAATGAAGATATGTTGAATGCGCCTGAAGAAGTTCAAATTCCAGTTGAGTCTTGTGAAGCTCTTGATTTTCAACCGCTGCAACGGGGTCATAACCTTGTGGTGGTCTACTTGTAGAAAGGCCTTCTGCATGGGAAGCTGTGAATGCATTGTACGAAGGTCGACGACCTTTGTGCGGCTACGATGGTCGTAAACCCAGACCCAACAGCTAACATCATCATGTATGTCCTCTACACTGTTAGGCCCTGGAACCATTTGCCTTAACTCCAAACGTTAGCCGCCCAGTGGGAATCCGGTTTTCGAGTTCTCGCCAGCCGGAAAAGGAGCAAAAATCTCTTAAGCATCAGCGGGCCTCTCTTCACGCCTAGGCTTTAGGATTCTAACTGTAGGGCCGTTTCACGCCCCCCCCCCCCCNCCCCCCCCCCCCCCCCCGGGCCCCATCGACCTAGAGGCTCCCCAAGCCCCAGAGGCCCTGAGCGCTGAAATCTTCGCACAACGCCACTCCCGGAATCCTAGGAGCCCGCCGAAGGCCTGACACCTTTGTGATCATCAATCTTGGTATCATGTCTGGGTCTGTTACTAGTGTTTTTTTGGTATGTTCAGTATGCCTACCATCAACTTCGGCGGAAGAGGGCAGCTTGTTGAACAGTCACTGTCAAGAAGCTGAACCCTTCTTCGCTCTTACAAGAACCAGGTTTTTGGGAACACGCTCGAAATAGCAAATAATTGTCGTGCAAAACGTTGGGATCCTCCGTTTGGATGGCCAAGACAGGCTAGGTTCCAAACATCAATGGCTGGTCAGATTGCAGAGGACAAGTTCGCTGATGTTAGAAGCGTCTCTCAGTAGATTCGGCGGTATCTAGGGAGACACTGAGGACCAATATGAGGCAGAATACAATTTGGTTGCTTCTTTTCCCGGCGGGACAGAAGCAACCAGCAGATGCTCTAGGGCGGTTATGGTTAAGGGGCTGAGGAGTTTGCTGCGCTTGAAGCTTCGTCTCGGACCACCGGCCTTAAACCGATGTGCGAGTGTGAGCGCCGAAACCGATGTGCGGCTGATGCATCGGATCGCTACGCCCCGATCCCCAAGCCCAAGACCCGAAGCGACATTGACCTTGCGTTTCTGCCTCTGTTCGAGGTGATCAGTATCCTCCTCGAAGATGACGGCCTGTGTGGAAAAAGAGTTGAATCCAAAGTCTGCTTCGGAAGTGTTACTGTTCGGAGGTCAGATGCAGAAGATACCCCTTGCGTTCTCCTGTTAACGACGGCTCATAGTTACATGACGAAGATCAGGAGTCAGGGGTTTGGTCGCGAGACGAAGTGAAAGCGAAGCTCTTGAACGGAAATCTCAGGGTAGGAGCTCAAGAGAAGAGCTGCGAGAAAGAGACAGAGATGGAGGGAGGAGAGAGATAGACAGACTCCCTAGGCCCTAAGCCCGTGCGAAGGAAAGAAGAGATAGAGTCACTTGCCCCATTGTCGGAAGCGAAAGCCAAAGAGTTGTGAGTTGCCTGTCCAGTGGTCAACTGCTGTGCTTTGTGTTGCCGTCGTCTCTTGTAAGTCGGGTGTTGCATTTGGGGATCCTACTCCTAAAGCCCTGGCAGGTAGCAGCATGGGCTCAAGGCTCGTTTAGGGCTGAGCTTTGGATTGCAGCCTTGAGGTTCGGGCATCACAATTAGACCACCACGGCATATTGCAGTATGTTGTAGTTTATATTGCGCAGAATATTGTGGTATATTCGATCATTATGTCCTGGCTCGTGTAGAACCACCTGTGGCGGAGAGTCGGCAGTGTCGTGTTTGACCGTCGTTCAAGTCCTTTAACTTTTGTGACGGAGAGTCTGGCATGTCGGCGAGTTTTCGCGCCATGAGGCTCAAAAGTGGACTTTTTTCAATAGAGTGTGCGGTTGGACTGTTGCTTAACATATCTCAGTGCAAGAAGGTTGCCGGGGCCTAAGCAGAACTACTTCGCAAAGATGTTCATAGTGCAGAAGCTATGCCGAAGCAGCGGGCAATGAAGGTCGGAGGACAGGCCAGTGCCCTCATCACCTCCCAGACACTTCGGCGCATCGACGGCCACCACCTCTTGCGTGGCACTGCGGGCTAATGTTCTGGCACTTGGTTTCCCAAAAAGTTCCTCTCAAATGCTGAGGGCTTCCGGCTTCGAGCAGATGCCCTTCATGTTGTGGACTTGTTATGAAGACTGAGCAGTCGGGAAGTCTTCAGGTCCGTGGAATACTGCACCGGACGAAACATGTTTCTATGGCCGCGAGCAGGAGCTAGCATTCCGTGAACTGTCTGAAGAAGAGACCTGCCAAGTCAGCGTTCTCCTCCGCAGATTTCTCGTGGAGCGTCGAATCGTCGGTGCCGGGCTCGGGCATGGCATGCTGCTTGGGCCGCCAGCGCAGCGGGAAATGCTGTGTGCGCCTGAATTGGAACTCTGCGCTGACCAGGGTTCATTTCGGAAGGAAGGCCAAGAGTTCTTGCAGAAGCGGGTGACCTGGCCTAGCCGCAGAATGTTCCTCAGAGAGTCAACAACGGGGGCGTAAGGCCTGCTCAGCCCAAGAAGGCTCAATTGTGGCCAATTGTGCCTTTCCGCAAGTCTTGTCGACTGAATCACAATGCCATCTGCATGACGGGACCCTGACTTGCCTGTGGGAATCCTTTATGAGAAGTGTTGCGAAGATGATGCGCAGCAGTTGCAAACGTGCACAGCTGTGCACAAGTTAAGCGGTTCCCAGTGCGCAAAATGCCACAATTACCCACAGTTCCGCCCAATTGCCAGTCTTGCATGTATGAAGTTTTTTTCTCGACGCATGCGCATGCAAGTGCACATGATGTCGTCAACCGCGTTGAGAAGCTTTTCGAAACCAGGTTCAGACCTAGGGGGTTGGTTCCCGGCGGGGGGGACGGCTTAAGGGCCCATTGAAGGGGGGCCCCACTTGCGACACTCGATGGCGTGTCTGATTGCTACCAAATCGGTGAACATCTTCTGTCTCAGAGTTAAAGCCGGGAAGGGCAAACGAACCACAGACTGCTGTGGAAACGTGGTTTGAAAGTTATTGCCCAGGAGTACTTCTTTCCTTTGAATTGCCGCCACGGTCGTGCATGCCTAGCTGCCTCGTGGGCGCATAGCCGCCCAAATTTGAGATTCCCGCGAGCAACCTGCTGCTTGAATGCGTCGGGCTTTGTGTGGGCGTGAATGCTGGAGAGGCTGTGAAGCATGCATGCCCTCTAAGCTTGAAAGGTCTGACGCGCATTAGGATTCCGGGCTTAGGTTTGGGCTTGCAAGCAGTTTGCCGTCCTCCGGCTTCTCGGCCTTGAGCTGAGCAGCTAAGCTTCAGTCTTCAGCTGCGCTGTATAGGGCAGCTCCCTTCTGCAGAGAAGGAGACTGGGCGACCGAGTATCCAAATATCGGCAGCATGGCTACAGAAGCATGTGGCAAGAACGGCGTGCAACTTCCAGATTCCCCCCCAAGATGCTTCGCAGAAATGTCGGTAGTCGCATTATCAGTACGTGATCGGCTGACTCGCAAGCTTGCGACCTTAACATGGCGCAGATTGAGGTTTGGCTTCCTGAGATTTCAGGCCTTGGGCCTCCTTCAACGGCCTCTTTGGTAGCTCCTGCACACTGTGATGCTAGGTGTGGGCTCAGCCCCATAGACCTCAGCCAGCCCTTGAATACCAGAAGGGGGTGCCTGTTGTCCTGGGCTTTGCAGTTAGGACGAGTCACTAATTTTTGAACAAGCCCTGGCCGCACAGGTGAGTAGCGATTTGCAACGGTTAGTGGATGCAGGCGCGTAGGTCAGAGCATTCGGCTTTGAGTTGGCAATGCTGCGCAGAGGGGCCCGCAGCCACCACCAAATGCTACTGTAGTGACTACGGTAGTGATATCAGGTGCGAAAGACATGCACTTCAGGTTGTCTGGGGTATGGTCAGGGCCAGTCCAAGGCTGGCGTTGATCCTTTTCAGACCCATGTGAGCTGTAAGAGAAGAGGCCCATAAGCTGCCATAATGCGCGCATCTCACATGGCGAAGCCCTGAAGATGGTAAACTGAATCATTCGGTCTGGGGCTGTTGCCGCGCGGTGCCTTTTTTGAAGGTCAGCAGAGAGCCCATTCAAACACACCGTGCAGCACGGCGCCCCTTCATTCATGTATGCCAGCCGGCATCGTCCTGAAGCAATGGCGTGTTCGAGAAGTTTGGACGATTGAAAGCTCTGAACGTAGCCCAAAAAAGTTAAACGGCTTGATGGCAGGTTGCTGATTCTTAGAGCGCGAGGGGTGCACAACAGCTCTTGTTCTCTGCCGTGTCAACAGCCTGTAGGAGCCGAAGTGTCTTGGCAAAGTTAGAGAATGTTGACAGCACAATATAGGGGCCTCAATAATTACCTATACTATTTTGGGAGGTGCCTTATGATAACTATGTATAATGGGCCCCTATAAGACTATAAGGCCCCTAGGGCCCGACAGCACACCTTCCTCCGTCTGGCCGGACTTGCCCTGCTCTTTTGTGCTCTCCAAGGATGTAGATGCAAGTCAGTTGGGTGCAAGTGCGGGATTCGTGCAGCACACTACAAAACCCTTTGGCAGAGCCCGTTCCACGCTCTTTTTGTTCGAGGCTTCCACCCTCAGGTTCAGGTTTAATCGTAGTTTAGTCAGGCATCTTGGCATGGCTCTTGACATGGAGCACGTTGCCGACAGTGTTGGCGAGCTGCAGATCCCATCTTAATTCACACAAAGCACAGCTGAGCGGCTTTCGCTCACCTGTAGCCTCAGTTTCAGTAGCATGCCTTTAGGGCTGGCCCTGCTTTGTGGTAGGCCTGAGAGGAGCCAGTGTTTCGACATTGTGCCCCAGTTCTCGCTGCATTGGCCTCAAGAACCGTCGCACTAATCTCAGGACCCATCTGGTCCTCCACGCTTTGGACACGTGGCAGAGCGTTTCAGAACAGATCCAACAGTTCGACTGTTTGAGGCTTTTTGTGAAAATGGTTCCCGAGAGTGCTCTGATGGTTCCCGAGACTTGCCTGATGGTTCCGAAACCATTGTAAGCCTTCATAGACAAAAACACCACCAAGCATTCCGGGGTAGGCCCCAGAACCTAAGTCAAGAGGAATAGAGAACAACAGTCTGAAAGTCATTCCCGTGGCGTTGGTGATGGCGCTTGGCTCCACAGGCACGTGTGTACTGGTTCCGTCTGTTGGGTTCTGCGGCATCCGAACCAGGTGATATGTGGCTGTCTGCAAGCATGCCAAGAGCCGCTAACCTTGCCAAATCATGTTGTCTTCGCGTCAGCTGCATACCCTTGCATACACGCACAGGGACGATGTGGTCACGCTACATCAAAAGCTACCAGTAGTGGTCATCTGCTCGTGGCGATGGAGTGTTGATTGTTGGGGTAAACGACTGCGACTGACATCAGGCAGCTGTTGCCACTCCGGCTGTTGACTAGTCATGTCAGTGCACCACAAGCGCGGCATGGCTTCTTGACTTGAACGGTTAATCAGATGTGCGGCTTACCCTCGTCTGCTTGTGACAGCGCGCGTGTGGCCTTCACGATCCACCGTGTGCTGCTTCCAGGAATCCGCAGGGCATTTGCCTGCGAGATCCAATCTGCCACGACAACTTTTTGGCACAATTCTTCAGGGCTGTGCTTACAAGGCTCTTCCACTCCTTCTGCTTGACTGTGCTTCAAATGACTGTTCCAAAGCTTCAGTCCCCCCGTGGCTCTCAACCTTGTGGCTTGCTTGCTGCAGGCCTCCAACATCCCGTGGAAAAAATACGATTCGATCGAGCTTGACAAAGATTTGAAACCAAATTGTAGCTTCCTGGGCCTGAGAACAAAGAACAAAGACGCTGAACAGGTCGGTTGACCAGGAGACTTCGGTTTAGAGACTTTTGATCCGGAGGCAGAGGAGTCGATCGGTTGATTGTGATCCTGAGGTCTATGTAACGGTCTAAGAGTGCGGGGGTTTGTACTTTGCTCTGCAGACTTAGTCAGCAGGAGTTGGAGGTTAAAGCACCTCGCTCACGCTACTCGAGATGAGTAGTTCTTGTCCCATGTGCCCTACACCTGAGGGCCTGCCATGGTCGAGCGCGAAGCATGACGTGATATCCTGAGTCCCTCGCCTTGGAACCAACAGTCTTCCATGGAACAGGACTCAGCACAGTCGCAGCACTGGGCGCCTTCTTAAGGCCTTAAGACTGAACGTCCGCGCTTCTTGTGCTAGCTGCCCCGGGGGCCTTGTGAGCTGCGCTCTGCAGCAGGGTGTCGCCCCAGAAGCTTCAAGTCACTTACGAAAACCGCTATGTTTGTCTACATTGGGATCACCGGTTTGAAAGTCCGTAGCCGCAGCCTGCAATCAGAGCTCCACTTGAAGTCAAACAGCACGTTCTTATGGGGGGCTGGGCTGTTTAGGTAGAAGCTTCACATCGCTTTGTAAGATGGCTCTCGTCAGCCATCGGCCTCATTCCGCGAAAGCGTAGGAATCCTGCATCCACCATCGCAGCCTTTGAGACCTTCGAAGCTCGAAATCAGAACCCCTGCCCTGCATCTCACACAATGTGCGTCCCTTTCTGTTTCCACCCAGGGTAGTTGCGAGAAGCGCTTGAACCACCCTGAGATACCTTGCTTGCAGCCTTCCATTCAAGGCTTTTGGATGCCAAGCCCCTCAGGAGAGAGAAAGTAGAAAGTAAAGCTCAGCTCATTCCTCGTAATCCCAGCCTATACTACGGCCACTAGAAGGGGTCCCATGCATCAGCCTCGGTTCTAGACTAGGTCTTTGTTCAGGGCGGAGCCAGAAGCCAGGTCTCCCAGATGGAAGATCTTCTGGAAAAAGCTTCTTTGTCTGAGGAGCTCCAAGACCATTCTGGCCTCAACTTGGGGTCCAAGACCTTAGAATCCAAGTTGTGATAGTTCTCAGAGCTTGCTGCCAAGCCCGCGCCTGCCAAATGAGGCGCGTGGCTCTTCCTAGCGAAGCCGCAGCGTAGCAGACATCCGTAAGTCCTGACCTCGATGGTGCAGCTACATGCTCATGCTTGAGCCTGTGGCTTCAGGTGCACAAAGCTCTAAGTGCTTGGCTCGCGGCTTTCAAAGTATGAGCACTGGCAAGACTTGCCCGGCTTGTGTCAAACCTCCAATCCCAACATTTGGGCACCTTCGGGCACGGTGTGGATCTTTGGAAAGCGTGCGTGGGCGAAAATCAACGTGCCATGGCCCCGCCAGAGCAGCGTTATATAAAGCAACGAAGCGCGAGGTGGTCGACATTGCTATGCGGTGACGAGCTGAGGGAGCTTTGCTCAGGCGAGTGGGGATAGACCTGACAGTTGGGGTAGTCCGCTGCAGGAGCTTGGTGCACGCAAGCTCGCCACGCAAGACTCCTCGTAAGGAGGGGCAAGGGGAGGTGAGAATCCCTGATTTCTGCAGGCTTGCAGCTTTCAAGATTGAGGTCATTGAGGTCGCTCAACCTACCGAGCAACATGAAGCTCCTCTAGCCACGTGTATATTGTGACTCTTGCTGCCTGTGTCTGAGCAGGCTTTTGTCCACAGGATCGGCTTGCTGACAAGATTCGAGTCCGATTAGACCCTGGAAGCGGAGTAGATGCCCATAAAATTCCATAAATATAGGGCAGCACTGTAACATCAACGTAGTCCAGACGCCAAGCTCTGACATTTATGGCGGACATCGGCAATACTCGAGGCATTGGTGGCGGTACGCTAGGCTGAGTTCTATGCGGAAACCGAATGGCATGTCAGGGATTGCGTTGATCTTGTGATCACGCGATGCTCTCTTGTTCCTAGTAAGAATGTGCATGCTCATGTTGTCCCATGTTCCATTCTCCCAGCCACCACGGCGTCAGTCAGCAAGTGTTCTTCAACCTAGTGATGGAATGCATGACCACTAACTACAAGAGTGTATCGTCGACAGAGTCGTCATCAGCTGCATGCAGTGCCCTACGTGGTGTTGCCAAAGAATCATTCAACCAATTGAAACTAATTGTCATGTGTGAAATCATTCCAGAGGCATGGTTGGTGCGAGTCCGAAGGCTTCTAGCTTAAAGCTACGCCTTCGAGTGCCTTTTGCTTCTGTCCTGGTCGAGTCGCTGCAAACCAGATGCAAAAAACCAGATGTCGCCTGACCCAGTCGCTTCGAGCCGCTGTGCTTCAGTCGCTCTTGGGTCCAAGTTGAGGTTCCGCGCTACTGCTACCAGTCCACAGTGAAGGCTGGACGCCATGCAGGACTCCTCGTAGAGAGGGGCAGAGGGAGGTGAGAACCCCGGACCGTCCAAGATTAAGGTCACTGACAGGACCAGCAAGATCTCGACTCCAGATATCGCTTAACTCAGTGAAGAAAGGACGCTGCAGCAGCTCCTTTCCCGGTTGCATAGCGGAGCCAAAATCTGCTCTTCGGGCTTTCTCTCCTGGCTAAGGAGGCCAGGGCTTCGAGTCGAGACCTTCGTTGAGAGCACCCTTAGCAAGGGCAGCTTAGCAAGGGGCAAAGATCTGCCAAGGCCAGGTGTGGAAAACTGCAGGGGAGGTGTTGTCTCCGCACTCTCGTGGTTCAAGGTGAAGGTTTAAAGTTCATCAAGATCTCGACCGCAGATTCGGGCTTCGACGTTGCCCTTTGCACTTTGAAGCCAAGCTGAGAACAGCGGGAGAAGGTTGGGAGCACGCCCCCACTGGCGCTCCTTTCATGGTTAACAGCCGACCAGGTTAATCTTTGACCTTTTCGAAGCTTAGTCTTCCATACCGTTGCACACTACAAGCAGGCAAGTTGTGGAGAATGCCGGATGCGTTCAGAGCTGCACATGCTCTGTTTCCAGGCTGCCAGTTGGGGCGCCCGTCTTGAGCCCATTTTTGCAAGCTGTAGCGCCAGCACCAAGACAGATCCACAGAGCTTGGCACCTGGGGATATAGGCGTCTGTGGCAGCTTGCTAGACCCCAAAGCTGCGGCACATGTGTCCGGCGCTTTGCGAAATCTTTTCGCTGCTTGCTGCTGACAGCGCTGCTCCAAAATCGGAAGGATCAGAAGCCCAACATGCGCCCCAAAAGTGCCAGCTTTTCAGGAGAAGGAGTCTCAAAATGCGACCCTAAAGGAACCCACCTAAATAATGTATTCTGGGGTGGTGGGGGCCGCACTATCACACATGGGCATGCGCACCCGCCAAAGGGCATCATGTATCCAGCCATGGGGTTGGAATATGCAGTCAGTTCTTCTTGGATTATGCAGGCATGCAACAGTGGTGTTGTTTTTTCCGCACACGCCATCTGTACAGGGAACAGAACACAATGGAACCCATCACGCCTGACCTGTCCAATATCATTTCCACAAATCACAGTCTCTGCGTGCAATTTCCGTCGGGGATTGCGTGGGGTTCAGGGGCGTCTGAATGCGCTTGCCTCACGTGCGGGTGCGTTTGTCCATCTTCCAGTACTGTCATGTGGGGCCCCGCTTGAATGCATTATTTCGTCCTGGAGCTCCCCACCCAAGAATGTATCCATCCAGGCGCCTGCGACATGTACACGTAGACGCAGTTATGCAAGAGCATGTCGGGATTGAGATCTCGTGTCAAACGGCGGATGCCATAGCAGATGATTAGCATCTGAGACCCTCAAGTTCGTGTGAGCGCTCCACCCTCAAAAGCCAGGTTTGAAGTCTAGGGGCGCAGCGGCTCCTGCTTCGGGAATGCACGCGGCAGAATCACACGCCCAGCACAAAGGTGTCAGATGAAATGGGCAGGCCAGGTACCCTGGGTAGAGTAAGCACACGGTGAATGCCAATGTGGAGCGCTCCGTCTCCGCGGCCCCTGTTTGACCCCCAAGAGTTTGGAATTCTGCTCTCTGCACGGGTACGAGTACCACTCGCTGAACTTCAAAGTGCCTCGGACCGTGCGGACTTTGCTTTCAGGGCGCAGCACCGGTTTTCACCGTCCCACCTCAAGCTTGAAGCCCTATGGCTCGTGAGTCTTCTGGCCTGACTAATCTTCAGTAAAGCGCAGCACGCGTTTTGCCGGACACGACTGGAGTTCGGTGATTGTGCACTGGCGCAGCAGCTCAGTTTGCAGCTTTGGGGCCCTGGCATAAAGCAGCCCAAACACCACCCAGCTAACTGTGCCAGATGGGTCCAAGAGTGACCTGCTATTCTCGGCCTCTCCATGCTTGGAGCACCTGATGGCACTTCGGGGCCTTTGCGCTGGGCTTGTGGGAAGGCTCTCAGAGCAGGCTGTGCTAAGGCCCTGCGGGCTCCCAAACCCTGAAGTTAAGGGTTTTAAGGTTTATTTGAGGTTTATGGGATTTATGGGGTTGGGGTCCTGAACTGTGGTTCAATGGCCCACAGCTACAGGCCCTGGCGATGTAGAACTGAGACAAGATCACGGCGATTTCGCGATTTCGATTGTCTGCGCTTTTAAAGGAGGCTAGAGCTTGCAGCTGCGCTGAAGCTGCACTCGCTTTGTGCAGATGCCTTTATGACGTGGAAGTGTAGAGACAAAAGCGTCTTTTCCTTCTCATTCGTCTGGGTTGGGGGATCAGCCCTTCCCGCCTCGGGAGTCAAGAGGTTTGGATTTCCAATTTCAGGCCACGGGGATCCAACGTTTGGGGCCTTGACGATCCGAGCTTAGAGTCAAAGATGCTACGCCCCACATCTGAAACGTCGCATGCCTGCGTGAAGGCTTACCAAGGAAAACTGCGGATCCTGCAGCACTTCTGGCATCCAAACGTATCTCGCCCTCTGGTCTTTCACCTCGCCCATGGACGGTCAGCCAGGGAGTAAGCTTGCAGTCGGAATCGGCGCTCCTCCAGCGACCACGCTCGGGGGGTTGCCGAGCCCATCTCCACGAACATAGGCCCTCAGAAATGCTACTCCGCACCTGCAGGGTGACTGAACTTAGATGTCAGATACATTCGGATCTGCCAAGAGCAACGCTTCAACTTGACGCCCAACAGAGTTTGGTTGCTAGGGCGCTACTGATGCGTGGGCTTGGCATTTCAGGAAGTGCAGCGACCTCTTTGGCGTTGCAATCAAGATCCAGAGAACTCCCTGGAAAACACAGCAGTGATGATTGATCTTCTTTGTGGTCTTCCGAAGAACCAGTGCGGCTCAGTTCAGGACGGAGGTTGTAGGGTTTGGGGTGTAGAGTGTAGAACTGGGAGATCGTTAAGGAATTGGTGGTTTGGGGTTTGAAATTCAGGACCTGTGCGTCTCCAAGGTTCGGCCTGGAAGTCAAGTCTGATCCGTTTTCATTCCATGCAGGGCGTAGGTTTCCCATAGGGTGGGTCACGGCTCGTTGGGAGACTGTAGCCGCACCTGTTCGGAATGCTATTTGCAGCATCTGGTTGATGGCGCTTCAGGCAAGCTTCCGGAACTCTTTCTCTGGGTGCTGTATAGTCCTGGCTTGCCAGCATCTCCTTCTTCAACAAAACACCCTCCAGACCTCGTCTGCATTGCAACTTGTGCAGCGCAAGGCAGTGAGACGATTGCCAGTATCAGGGCCAAGTTTGAAATGCAATGCGGTGACAGGCCAGAGGCCACTGACGGGCAGGTCGAACTCAAGACCACGTCTTGCCATGTTGGCTCTTCTTCCGCAGCTGAACTGCCAATCCCACTTCCCCCACACTTCCGTTCAAGTCAGGACCGAATCGGATTCGGCCTCGGCCAGTCTGCCGTTCCATTCAAGCTTGAGGCTGAATCTGAAGCCGAGGACATGCGTGGGACTTTGGATGTTGTCAATAGATACGTCAGATACGTGCAGGCCGGCCAGAACTACGCCATGTGGAAGCTCATGTAAACGTTAAAGTAATTTAATGGATGGCCGCATCAGCTTTTCGGGTGTACGCGATAGCCGCTCGCAACACTGAACTACGAGCACTTTCCTGGCGACAGTGTTCGCGACAGCTGCAGGTTGTTGAGTTTGCAGGCATCGCGCAAAATAACAAATTCGTTCCGACTGTGGCCGCGTCACAGCCCCAGTCTACAACATGATGCCTACATCCGTTGTCTATAGCACCTCCCTTTTGCCGCGTCTAAGCCCTGCGAACAGTGTTTGGTGATTAGGATGGTAAGAGCTCAAAAACAGGACCGCAATGCAAGAAGATTCTCATGGATCGCAAGATGTCTGTGAGAAGTCTCAAAGTCTTGAGGCCCAACACTTAAGGGCCACGCATCTACAAGAGGCCTTGAGAACTAGGTTCTGGAGCACATTCTCTGCGGAACACCTGAATGAAGGTCATGGTCCGAGGCCGTCCTGGTTCCGCCAGTGCGTCAAGGCTTTGTTGGTGCGGCGGGTCCTTGCGCAAAAAGCCTTGAAGCAGTCATGCAAAACAGCGACTCTCGCACACATCGGTGGATGGCGCTCTTCTAGAAATCATGCCGGATTCGTGGACTCCACACCTCCATGAGACTACAGCTGGCGCTTTGCCAGTGCGGCTCTCGCTTTCGCGCCGTGGCGAACTTTGAGCAAGCGCATGCTGCTCATCCCACTCTTTCCAGAGCACTCGTCCCCTGCACGCTTCAACTTCTATGCAAGCTGTAGGCTGTTTTACAGCCTCAGTCTCCAAGCTACGAGGTTCTGTCAGCGCCTTTTCCCAGAAGTGAGTGCCCCTTGATGTTCAGCCCCGAACTTGGATTGCAGCACCCATGAGGAGGGGAAGACCAGGTCCCAGGCTTAGACACCCCTGAACCAGAATGCGGGGATCCAAAGAGCCAAGTCCCCAGATGCACTTCTAAGCTTTGGGCAGTTTTATTGCGTCATCTTTCCTCACACCTTGGCCTCTCTGGGAGTTTTCGAGAGCCAAGACCGTGAGCCCTGAAATGCAAATGAATCTGATACTCTGAGGGACCCTTATGCCTAAGCCATAAGCCCCCCAACCTTAAATCCCTGCATTCTGACGCGCCATCCTAGACGGTCATCCCCCACTGCACACCGACCAGTCAAAGCACTACGCACCCGAGACCTCGTCTAGCTTGTCCGAGTTGCGAGAGCGTAAATCCCTGCATTGTGCGAGCGTGCGAGTCGAAACCCAGAAAACCCGACACTTGTCCGCAAACTATGGTGCGTTCGGGCTTTCTCCGCGCCACTCGTGTTTGGAGTTCAACTGAAAGTCGTTTTCAGGGGACGCTTCCTTCAGTTGGACCTCCCGGGAGACGGTAAAGCCCCTCATGGTGGGGCATTCAGGATGGACTTACAGCCGAAGATCGGAAGATCCATGCGAGGGTTTCCGAAAATAAGGGGTACCTTATTTTGGGGTCCTTATGATCAGGATCCTAGGGTCCCCTATTTTCGGAAACTCCCATACTTTGTCTGAAGCTGGAGGCCGAGCCCAAGCCCTCGACAGCGCCTCTCAGGTGCTTCGGCTTGGGGAAGCTGCCAGGTTGCAGGGCAGCTCGCAGAAGCTTCGCATCTTCCTGCAGCGCCGGCATCGCCAGCTTTTGGAAGGCCATGCGCAGGTATCCCGGTTTCTGGTGACAGGCTTCTGCCCGCTGCGGCGGGCAGCCCAGGGACGAGTCAGGAAGGCTTCTACGAGGTGCAGATTACAGTTAAAGCCGGCTGCAAGCCGTGCGGAATGCGCCTAAAGTCCTCAGATCAGATTTGGGCATCAAAGATGGGCCAAGACGAGTCTTGGTTGGGCCGATACAATGGGTGGCCGGCCAGGTGCAGCAACTGCATTCACGCCTGCCAGGCAAGAGTGGTCTGCAGGCTGAGGCTCAGACGGTGACTGATGTACGCACATAGTAAGTTCATGCACTACTTTACAACACAGAAGCCCTACCTGCAATTGTTACAACAGGATTTGCCTTGAATAAGAAATTGCCCTGGCTAACTAGTACATTGGCTACTCCGAGCAGGCTGCAAGCTTCATAGCATTTAGGGCTTGTGTGGCAGACGAGGTAGCTTTGGCGGCCGGTGCAACTCTCCTAGCTCGGGGTTCAGGTGCGGACCATTTGTTCAATTTTGATTATAGGTTTCTCAGGTGTATATGGGCCCCAGTCTTTGCAGAGCTTCATCGGATTTGTGTCAGGAGCATGCCTACCAAGCAAAATGCAATATGTGGTGGTGGCAGAAAGCACAAAGTCTGTGTTTTTTACATTGCCCCAGAGTTGTGACGAAAAGGGGTTTTAGCTTGAGAATCTGCACGTAAGGCATACTGCAAGCAACGCTGCAACACGAACGAGCTCGGCACAGCCCTGAACATCAAATTGTGTAGCATGAGGGCTGGGGTGTCGCCTGGTTGTAAGGCCCCTGTCTGCCATGCTGCGGCCTGCCAAGATACTCAAATCACCAGCTCAAGCCATCTACCGACTTGGGCCTCCAAGAGAGCAGCTCTCAGGAACTTTGGTGGGCAAAAAGCATCGAGCGTGAACGCTCGCCGTTGCGGTTTGGCCCCGTAAGCCTCTCCTGCTGTCTTTTGTGCCGAGCTTTGTCCTTGCAATCATCACCTACAACGCCATTAGTAGCAGAAGTGTGAGAAGCAACTTGTGTTTGAGTTCTCTGGCACTCTCTTACGGGAGCCGCTTCTGCAAGAGGAGGGATACCATGGACTGAGGCTTCTGACGAATGGCAGCGGGAGGAAGAAGTCGTTCTGCTCATTGCCCACGGTCAGGTCAGCCTCATTTGCAGCCCCCATTTAGATGCCTTCTGGAATCATCACTACGCAGGAGTCTTAGCAGTACCCTACTTCGAGCTCCTGAACAATGATGAGCCCAAAAAAACAGCTTCCTGCATCGAACCCCCGCAATACCATCTTCAACTTTATCAAAGGCCTGTCTCAGCCTCAGCTCTACTAGCAAACCAAAGTAGTTTTCCGTTTTGGCTGGGGGGGTTCTAGCGCAGCTTGCTGTTTGGTCTGGTCTGAGGGCTCCTTTACTTCGACCAGGACAACAAGGATCTCGAAACTCGATACCCAGGTAAAGTAGGCGGCTATCCCTCTAAAGTCCAGTCCCTTAACGCCACTATACAATAGATGGGCCATACATTAAGAAGATTAGCATTATATCTATACGAATTTCCGAATTTAGTAATTAATAAAGATTACAAGAATCTCAATTTCGAATCAACTTCTTATAAGTGTCATAATATGGTGAAAACCGCCCTATCCGAGAGAGAATTATAAAAATCATGAAATTATAAGTCTTTATTTTCCTTTCATGTTTGAAATCGAGAATTCATAATAACTAAATTCTTAGAATCCTATTTTAGTATTATTCATATGATATTTTAGAATCTATAAAATAATAATTATATCGAAAATAGAATTTCGATCTAAATATGCGAACTCGTTCAACGAATATTTGAACGATGATTCTGAATTCTCCTTTGAGGTGATTTGGGTCTATGAGTTGAGTTGCGAGGAAGGGTAAACTATCTGAATTGCTCTATATGGTAATTATCGTACGATCGGAGATATTGGGATTTAGTATATCTTACGGGGGTAGAAGGCTCTCATAAATCTTCGTATGAATCTCTATGGAATATTATATTAATCGGTGCTTTTGGGAGTAGACGTCTCTTGTACCGTGATTGTTCTTAGAAAAGTTTAGTATAATTTGTAATTATTTGAGGTTGCGTGTTTCGGTCGATTTTTAAATTCTATCTTTCTATGATCTAAATTTAATAGTTGAAATTAGAAATATGAAAATTTCTACTCGCGAACATTTTATGTTGAATCTTTATAAATCCTCATAATTTTTATTATCTGGATGTATGAGAAGGTCTGGGTTTAGGGTTTGAAGTACGGAGAGTCTAAGTAAATTGATATAATAGTTTGAGAATGGGCCTATTGATTATGCTGGTGTAATCGGTGCGGCATATCTATTACCCGATACGAACGAAAATCAGATTCGCGACAAGTCTAGGATTCGAAATCTCGTGTACATACATAAGTGGTGGAATTAATATTAATGTTTTGGCTTTTGCTTTAGTCTAAGGGGGCAAAAATCAAATTTCGAGATGATATATTATCGGGGGTTATGGGCAAAGATTGGGCCTGATCTCGGCATTCAATGCTCATTTAGGTCGTAAGGAAGATTCGCTAATCAGAGCTTTATCACTCGGTATAACTGATATCGCGGAGTCTTGTTGCCCGCTACTCGATGATATTTGAACCGAGTCAACGGAACCCTATTCGGGGGAGATATTATCTAGGGAAGACATAACAGAATTAATAATACCAAAATCGCGGGATATTCTGAAATCTAATTAAAAGAAAATTTAAATTAATCCCATACCAGGCACAGACTTAGCAAAATGCCGCAGCACACACTACCGCTTCGTCCTACCGAACTTGGTGCCTGCGAAACGGGCTCCTCCCAACCATCCGGTCGGCGCCCAGCCGATATGTATCTTCCTGCCTGCTTTCGACCTGGCCGCGCAGCTTTCAGGACACAGAAACTCTTTGCCGTGGCCAGGGCTTGCAGTTCGTTCCCCTCGTTACCGAAGCCACTGGGGAGGGGGCTGGGGCCCGATTGTGGTCAAAACCTGGCGTGAACTCGGCGACCTCTACGCCGTCCGCCTCGGCCTGACTGCTAGCGAGGGCATTGAGCAGCTCCTCCAGTCGCTCAGCGTGATGCTGCAGCGGGAGAACGCCCGGGCCGTTCTCCGCCGCCTGCCGGAGGCGGGCGAGGAGGGCCGCGGGCCCCTTCTTGAGCTCAGCCTGCCATGGTCTGCTTTCCTGCTTCTCGTCACTCACTCGTTTCCGTCCGATTTTCGCCCGACAGAGCCGGGGGGCGGTGCAGCCGCACCCTGGGGGGCCGGGGCTGTCGTCTTTCGCCCGCCTGTGCCGGGGGGCGGCCTTGCCGCACCCAGGGCCGGGGCTTTTCTTTCTCTCGCGCGACTGAGCCGGGGGGCGGCTTACTTCGCCGCACCCTGGGCCGGGGCCTTCTCCTCGCAATCTCTGTGCTCCAGGCAGTTTTCTGTACATTCTCTCTGCCTCGCGACTCTCCTAGGCTAACAATTTTGTGTAGTGAGGGAACACGACAGCAAGGCCGCAGTTCCTTGACACACTGAGATGAAAGCGGATTTGAAGTAATTGATGTGCGATTCCTGGGCCCTTATGTTTGGCGAAATCGAGTCAAGCACGATTGAATGGAGCTATAGAATCCAGAGCCCTCCGGAAATCTAAGTGATATGTTATGAGTCCCATATTCTGAATATCAGCAATTATATCAGAATAATCATTAATATGGGAGGTTTGATTATAACACCGATCTGAATTGATTCGTCGCAAAATTTCCCCCTTACTCTCTCATCTAATAGGGTTACACGACCGTATGCATTCGATCCCTGGAATCTCCCACTGAAGAGTGGCCTGCGATTCCCGTGTTCTCGCGACGCCAGAACATGAAAGACCCAGCTCGTGGATTTCCTCACCCAGCCACGGAAATCACGCGTAACCGGCCAATAAAGATCAAGAACGTACGTTATGATAATCGTAGCTCAAACGGACACGCAAAATCGGCCTCTCAATATTAATGGTCTCCTCGGCGGGTTCAGCCATGATGCCTGGTCTCTCGACGGGTCCAGCCATGCTTCCGGCAGAGTGCGCCGCTACAGGAGGTGCTGATGAAGGCGCTGCTGGTAGCCTGTGCGCTATACTCTTGCCACTACGACGTTATCCAGTCGTTTATTACGTCTTAACAGAATAGGGTTGAGGAATGACACCAAAAGACTCCGAAATATTACGATATTCTCTTTCGCCCAGTGCCCTGTCCTGCAGACAGAGAAAGGCACGTCTGGGGCCTGGAATTCCGGTGGCCCGGTTAGGACCTGGTGTTCCGGGCGGGGCTTTGGCCTGGGGAGGAATAGGAGTTCTGATTCCTATATACTTAGGTCGAGGCCCTGGAAGTACCGAGGGGATATTCAAATCCTCAACCAAGCTATGCGGCGGGGATCGCGAGCGTTTCGTAGGAGGAAGAGATGGTCCAGGAATGGGTGGCGTGGCAGCTGATTCCGAAGGAATATCTAAGATAGATCTCAATTCGGTCAACGCATTAATGAGCGTGTCCCTCTAAAGATGTTCTATTTATATATAATCCTCGAATTCCCGTTCATTTATCTTCAAGATATAATAAATCTACACGTGCAAATCGACCGGTAGTGAGATGGTAATCATAATCGTCAATAAGCTCCGCACGATCTCTAATAGAAGCTATATTTTCTAGCCATCGGAACCGTTAAAATGGGTTATTATTTTTTATTAACTCCGACATTAATGTAAGCGCACGAAGATTAATGTATCGTTATTCCAAGAGCCTTTCGTATCGATATAATTACTATTATTATTATTTGTATTTTATTAGTTCGGATATTGATATAAATGTATAATATCGAATAAAAGAAGATCCAATCACGCTTACTTTCGTAACCTTCACTAGCCCTTTCACAGAAGCCAAATTTATTCCCACTCGCATACACCCATGCACAGCGACCAATAACATAGATAAGACGCACAACACACATATCCATACAACACAGACACACTACACACAATACACATGCACACAAGACAATACACACAAGACAATACACACACAGCGACAATACGCACACAAACAACACACCCATACCCACAGAGATAACACACAGACAACACGCAACACAAACAACACACAACATACACACAGAGACAACACACAATACCCCGCACAAAAAAACACCACACACAACTCAACATACAACAAGCGTTGCACACAACACTGCCCGCATTCCTCTAGAAAGCTCTCGAGGGCTCTCCACTCGTTCATTACCATCCATAGATATACTCATATAAAGCTATCCGGTCCTTTAATTTCTAAATCTATAAGTATAGATATATATATATATGTAAATTAGAATAACTATATCTATCATATAAATATATAAAAGTATTTCATATAATCATGTTTTTATAGAATCATTTATATATTTGTTAGATCTTTATATTCGAAGATACGCTAATATAAAATCTTCATCGATATTCATATATATATATGATGTATTCAAACGCAAATAATAACCTCTATTTATTACCCAGACAATTGAATAATCTTATCTAAGATTATATTTCTATGTATAATATTAATGAAATTACCAATAAGAATAGAATTTACATTCAAAATCGCTAATATAGTAAATAAAAAGTCTATAATCTGCAATTATTTCTCTTAATTTCAACTCTTTATATATTTTAGACGTATTTCTTCGAGAGATTGAATATATATATATATATATAATCTTTTGCTACAGAGAAAGAGTATATTAAATATACTACAAGCTTGAAATATATAACTATATTGAATATAATTAGTTGTATAGAAAATATTAGTTGCAATTTATCAAGAATAATTGAAAATATTCTGAATCTTTTTTGTAAGTAATAAAAACAAATTGGGGAGTCGCCCTCCCCCCCCCCCCCCCCCCCNCCCCGCCCCATCAAATCTATTGTTCGTTAACCCGGTGGTCCATGACCGAAGATCTCCCAATTCTACGATCTTAGCCGCAATGTCTCACGGGAATTAAATATATTGGGATTCTTATTGCGCCCATCGGAACCGGGCACAATATACTTCCAACCCCCAGACATCGACGTAACACCCCCTCCCTCCAAATGGCCAAATCTGAGTTTTCCCGACAGACCCCAGAACCTTGTATTTTTTGGCCGCAATCGTCTTCATCATCATCTGGCTTCTTCTTGTTTCTCTCGATATGAAATAGAAGTTGGCGCTTGTTGTACTCGATCTGGGCGGCTCTTTCCTGCAAAGTACCCAGTACCCCACAAGATTACAAACAAGCAGGTGCAAGCTGACACCTGCCTGCTCGGACTCATAGCCCTTTTGAGGCTTGGCCTCACCCCTGCACTTGAAGCATGGGAAGCTTCAGTCATGAATGACAGGCCACCCTCGTGCCAAAGGTTTGCGACCTGGTTTAGGCGGCGGGACTGAACGGCTGGCCTCCGGTCCACTTGGGCATCCTGCCATAGAGCAGAGCTGCCCATCGCTTTCACCGCTGCGCGATGAGAACCTTCTGCCAGCTTGCAAGCTGATTTTGCCTGAAAGGAAAGCCGCTTGTTTATCCAACTGATCCCTCTGATGCTTCGGACGATCAGAGAATACGCCTCCTCCCAGTATTTGCGGACTTCAGGATCAGCTGGCCTCACTTCCGCGGCACATGAGCCCACTGCAATCCTGCGATGGCCTCTTGCTACAAAGCAGCGCCAACCGGACAGCCTCGGTCAGGCTTTTCAATGCTGCTGTAAAATCGGTCATCATCATCTCGGCGCGGCCCTTCCGAAACCTTAGCTTGCTCTGAGCCCAGCATCATCAAGCTGAAGACACTGAGAAACATTTGGTATGCGATCGAAACGCTCTCTTGCTGCCAGGACGCCATAACTTAGCGCTTCCGGCGTTCAACCGCAGCGCTCTGTCCGAGTACCGCTTTGCCTTGCCTGCAGGCTCTCGCAAGCCACATTCCTTTAAAAACATATGCATGTGCACAAACACATATGTATGTATGTATGTATGTGTATACATATGTACACACATATACGTGTGAAGACACATGCAGCTCTGCATGTGTACAAAAGTATACTATGCATGTACACGTATATGTATGAATGTATGTAACGTTCCGGTCTTTATCCAAACTGGTGCTGCTGTAACACAGCTAAGAAAGCGCAAATTAGCGGGCAATGCAGAGCCTGCGAAGCCTTCCTCGCGCTTGCGCTCGTCTTCGGAGCTTGCCGAGGCAAGTAGCAGAGCCGAGGCCGCAATGTTTCCCAGACCTTGGCTTGGCTTGGGGTTAATTAACATGCCCCCGGCACTAGTCACGAGTCGTGACGTCGACGAAAAGTCTGCCGAGCTCGACTCCGGCAGGATTGTGCTGCAAAGACTGCAACTATATCTGACAAGCCTTTAGCATTTACAGGATCAGAACAAGGCACAGCGCTCACGCTCGGCATAGACTTCCTGCAGTGGAGGAAGCGGACGAGGATCCTCGTCCTCGTCGTCTTCTTGGAAGTCCTTCTCTATGTGAGCCACAATAGGTTTAGGGTTTAGGGTACTGTGTCTAGGAATCTTACTGCTCAAGCTCCTTTTCCTTAGATGACTTACAGCTGTCAAATGTTTCGAGGGTTTTGAGTTGAGGGCTTGGGTTAAGCTAGTTGTGAACGGATTAAACATTCGGTTTTCTGCTTGGGTGATCCTCATATTGTACCCTAACTAGTAGGATCCTTATAATAGGGACCCCAGAATAAGGTACCCCTTATTTTCGGAGACTCCCATTTCGGGGTGAATGGTTTTAAGTCGGCACAGGGCCTCAGGCCCTCTTGAACTTCGCATCAAGACCCAAACAATCGAACAGGCTTTGCTGGCTTCAGTGAATACGAAAGGACTAGAACATACTATAACTATACTGTAAGACAGACTATAAGTATACTCTCATGCAACGTTGCATAAGGAGCGATCCTGCGGACATTCGAGTCTCCACCACTAGCTGATGTGCAGCCGCTGCTTCGTGCTGCTGTTGAGTTCTGCTTACTGCACTTGGTCAGCTCTAACCGTGATTCGATATGAATGTGACAAACTGTGATCTCGGATGGCTGCCCAGTTCATCGCAATGCCGATTGGTCCTCGTCGAATTCGACCAGGAATAAGGCCTTTTTGTACAATTGGAAGGCCTGCTTCGTTCAAGCAATCTTTAGATGCATGCGCAAGCTCTGGCCCTCGTCCGGTTGCCCAGAGCAACGGTGAAGAGGCCGCGGCCCTACGGATGACAGTAGCGACATTGCAGCGCCTCCTCGTGCTTTCCGGCTCGCAGTTGCTCGTTGCCGAGCTCCCTGGCATGCGCCGCCACGGTGACCTGCTGAACCGGCGTCAGCTCCCACCTGTCACCAGCCAGGACAAGCCGTACTTCGCCAGGCCATGTTGCAACAACACGGGGAAGCTTACACGATCCTTCAAACAACGACGCAATTTTGCTTCGACTCCCTGGCCGAGATTTCTTGTGATGCTTGATCGCGACAGGAAATCTGACACGAATTTCAAACCCTGGTGCAGGCCGAGTTGCTTTGGACGATCGAAGAGGGAGGAGGCATCTGACATGGCACTTTGGCTCATGCCTTGTAGCTTAAACTTCTACACAGACTTGATTGAAGCTCGCTCGGCCAGAAACCCTAAACCCTAAAGTTTAAAGACCCCTGAGGCTTCTCCCTCTGGCGGGGGCAGCTGAAGGCTTCAGTGACTTCAGTGACCCTAGTGTTCAGGACTTGCACAGGTTTCATATTTACAGGGTTTAGGGGTTTAAGAGTTATATGGTTCTTTTTTCTCTTGTGCGGGCCCTTTTCCTCCCTGCTACAGTCAGAATACCGTTAATGGTTCTTTGAGGTTTAGGGTCTAGCTTATAACAGTGTGACAGTCTACGGATGGTCGAAACCGATAACCGCTGAAGCCGGCTGCGATACTTTGATGTGCAGAACGGCTGCTTGAGCTCTCTCCTTGGTAGGAAACGGTTCGAGTACAGCAGTACGCAACTATGTAACTCGTCTTTGCCACGCTTCTTCAGCCAACGAACTGTTGACAGCTTCTGAGCTTGGCCCCACCGCTGCACCGCTAGATTCCACGAGGCTGGCACAGCAAGCAATAAATCACGGAGCACCCTCCCTCCTTTTTGTGACCGCATGACCGCGCCATCATATCTTTGTCTCCTCGCCATGCGCAAAGGCCTGACGCAAAAGCATACCAAAACGTCAACGCAGCAAGCTTTCTGAGGTGCTTTGCCCGCCACCTGACCTGCCCCACTTTGTGTCTCTGATGTCAATACCTGGCCCCGCACAGAGAAGCCTGACCCACTTATTTCTTGACGAAGGTCCGAAAGAAACAGTTGGCAAGTACCAACTTCCCACAGAAGAAGCTGTCTTGGAATCTCAGATTCCGTGCTGGGGCTTCCGACATCTCGTGGCTCTGTCAGTCTGTATAGGAGGTTTTATCCGCGACGATGCTGTTGGTCTGGCGTTTCTCACAGCTACCGCGCCCCGCCTGGCCATGCGACGCGTCGTTCGACAGCAGCACCTCCCAGGGCCTCCCACTCTCGATGTCGCCGGGAAGCGCGCGGAGGATCGACAGAGCCGTCATGCCGCCTTCGCCTCCGGGTCTCAAGAAACTCTGTTGCAACCTTGGGCCAGATGACCGTTGCTCAGATTTCCTACGACGTGCATCTTAGGCTTCCAGGAGCTGCACACATGGGGCATCAGTATACGAGCTGTGTATAGCTGCGTGCTGCAAGCGGAGAACCCTGCAATTTCGCGTCTACCGCAGAGGTCTTGCCTTTGGGCTTCTGGCGCGACAATGCCCGCAAGGCATACGTTGTCGGTCCACCGTGGGAAACCAACACAACCGTCTCCTTGGGCTCAGGCTCTGCTTTCGCTGCTCGAGGGTATACTAGGACACACCATAACACACTATAATACACCACAATATGATATACAGTATACTATAATATACTATAGAAGACGGTCTGGGGGTTCGAAACCAAACTTCACGGCTTGGAATGGGGCAAAGCCGCCCCAGGATTCAGAAGAGCACAGGCGACAAAGTGCTACCAGCTTCCATGTTCGAAATGTATTCAGAATGACTGTAGTAAAGCTTGTGCAGCAAATTGTTGAATGCTGCACCCTCCCTCGCACCGCGTTTTGCGCTGATACTGCTGCCCGTACCTTGTAAGCTGGGCCTGGAGAGAACCCATGGCCCACAAGCATAAAGCAAGGACTATGCCGGCATTATGGCCGCTAGGAGAAGAGACGTGGAGGCGGACAGCCCAAAACTAGAAACTCTAAGGGTGCAGAATCAAAACCCAGTCAAAAAGATAAACAATTCTTTCACGACGATCACAATCCTTGCGTCTGCACTCATGCATCCCCAACTTCCGAAACCCCCCCACGTCCAAGTGCAGCTGTGCTGCCCCCGGGTGCTCGGAGGCCCGGCGTCGGGCCACACTAAGGAGGCGCTCCACCACCTCCTCGTGGATCTCAAAGTTGTCCCAGCAATAGCCTTTGTCCTTGTCCCAAAGTCCGTGTTCAGCTCAACCCGGTCCGACGATTGCTGTAATCCGTTTTTCCAATGATGTTCGAGAGATTGGATTTAGGGGCGATGGTAGTCCAAAGCTGAGGACATGGCTAAGGCCCACAAGAGAAACGCTGATCTTCGACCAGTTTGGGAGGCCCTACAGTACCTGCAAATCACATTGCAACCCATCATGGCTGTATAGTGGCTTCTATGTCAAGACATCAATGAAGTCGGCCTGCCGTTCCAGCAGGGAGCCAAGCAAAAGAGTCTGACATATAACTGTAACCAGCGCATTACCACACAAGCCTGAGCTTTCAAAACCAGCTCTTCTCAGTCTTCTCCCACCTGCACCCACACCTTACGCCCCAGCCGAACAGTACAGCTTGAACCCACCCAAACCAGCCAAATCTGGAAACCCTACATACAGCCCTTCTAAACCCTCCAAAGAAGCCACTCTAAACCCTATCAAGCCCAGAACAATCCTCATCAAACCTATAAGAAAGTTTCCGAAAATTGGGTCACCTTGTTTTGGGATCCTTATAATAAGGATCGTACTGTTTAGGGTACTATGTTAGGGTCCCCCATTTTCGGAAACCCATCAGGATCGGCCCTGGGTCGTGCAGCAGCACGATGCTCTGAGAGTTCCCATCGACTCGGCTCCAACCCGCTTTCTGAAGCTCGGCGGCCGTGGAAAGCAGTGCCTCAGTGCCTCGGGCGCACTTGCAAAGCTAAGTTGTTATAAGGGCCTGGGTTTTAGGGTTTAGGGATTATAAGGGCTTTTATAAGGGCTGGCAAACATGCCTGTGGGACAACCCTCCTGTTTGCTGGCTTACGGCTCACACCGGTAACATTTCACACCTCAGTTCAATCTGAACCTAAAGCTTCAACTCCCGAAAGATTTTTTTTGTTGGGGGGGTCTGTGAGGCCCGATGCCTCTGGTACGTGCGCATCAGCCCAGCATGGCACTGGCATTGAGCGAAGCCCTAACGTCATGTTCTCTTCTCCACAGCATAACAGCTCAGCCTGCTTCGTATCCCCGTCTCGGCGTGTGGGAACTCAAAGCTCGGGAGCCCTCTTCCGGCCCACGGATCTTAAGTTGCCCACGGCCCAGAACCCTGAAATTCCGGTGCCTGAGAGGGCTTCGGGTCGTAGCTGGGGATGTGGAACCTCCGGCCCACGAAGCCTCCGAGGGTCCTTGCCCTGACGGTCCTGGAGATCGGACTATGGGGGGGCTGGGGGGGCCGAGGGGAGGGAAATGGAGGGAACTCCGAACTCCAAAGTTCATCATCGCAAGATCCAGGAAAGAGGCCGGATCTAAAGTAGCCGTCACGTGGCAATGTGCGCATCAAAACCCGCCAGCGGATGCGTTGTACGAATCGTAGTCTCCGAGCCTGCGCCCGCAAACACACATGCACCCCTACAGCAAAACGACCTGGTGATTTTGGACATCTCAACCGACAACGCTGAACATGTACGTTGCAATCCAAAAAGCCAGAAATACAGACCCGTGCACAACACATCTCAGATGACACAACTCGTACGCCGCAAACCCGAAATCTCCCGAATGTTCAGGCGACACCATTCCATGGCGCCGGTGCAGTCCTGAGGGATTGCGCATCCGGGTGGCCCACCCCACTTGGAGTTGGCACCGGGCACGGCCCACTGCCTTGTTGCTTCAGGATCTGTTTGCAGCCTTGAGATTGGAGTTCAGGCAGAAAGTCTGGATAATGAACTGGAGGAGCGAGATCGTAATCATTCAGATAGATGCGCCTGATTATGAAGAAGGCGCTAAGAATGCACGCGACACTACCTTGAAGTCTTGTGATTTTAAGGCCGCAACACCCCAGAGAAAACGTGCTTGGAGACTCGCAACTGTCGAACCCTTGAAGCCAAAGGGGAGCAACACCAAGACCCGAAAAATTTCGGCCGCGCCACCGCATCCACGCTTCGTAGATGGATTCGGCCAGGCCGTTCTGCAGAAGCATCGCATCAGGCGGTAAGTGTAACCTTTATTCCCTTACTTGTGAAGCCTACCGACAATGGATGTCAAGCAGACCACATGATCGGATCAAGCGACTCATGACACGGCCTCCGGACGGATGAGGGTCGGACCTCACCGAGGTGGGGATCGAGCAAAAATATGTAAAATACTGAAACAGCTCAAAGACTCGACACAGAGTCCTTGAGTGACTTCCACAATCCTTGTCAAGCTCTAGCTGGTGCTTGCTGTGCGAATAAGATTTGAACGGCCTTGCCTCATGCTGCTCTCTTTGCAGTGCTGAGTGACCCTCCCGGAAAACCATAAGACCCCGCAACACCACCCGAACAACCCAGGGCCGAACGTGCCTCCACTTGCAAAGAGCTCACACCGAACTCTTTCGCAACGAAATCGGCTGTCTCGACACAGCGCACCAGTGGCGAGGTAAAGATCTGAGTGGGCATAGGTATCCCTGCTCCCTGAAGCACCTCAGGAGCACTTGGGGACAACAGGTGACTTCACAACTGAACTTCTAATCCTTTCCTTGGAAATAGGGGTGACAAGTTCAGCATCCACTTTTGGAGACTAAAGAGAGTTCAAAGAAGCTACTGGGAAAGGACCCTCAACTCTTCCTTGCATTCATACCTCAACTTACGATGCTCTGATTCCCCGGACCGACCTGCTCTACTAGCAATGTTAAGCTGGTGCAATCCCCCTTTTTTCGCATGTTTGAGGTGTCAGGGCATTGCAATGCAAAAGTCACCAACACCGCCAACACCAACACCGCCTCGACTTCCACCACACCGCCATGAACAACAACAGAACAGCAGCAACAGCAACAGCAACAACAGCAGCAGCAACAGCCACAGCCACAACCAACAACCAGAAACCGCAACCACACCACCACCACCACCAACAACAACAACAGACCAACAACCAATAACCACCACCACAAGCACTTCAACAACAACATCAACAACCACAGCCACAACCGCAACCACAACCAAACAGCAACAACAGCAACAACAGCAACGGCAACAGCAGCAGCAGCAGCAGCAACAGCAAGAACAGCAAGAACAGCAAGAACCGCAACAGCAGCGACAACAGCAGCAACAACCGAATCGGCAACAGCAACAGAAGAGTAAGACGAACCAGGAGGAAACAGACTCATGCATCATGGTGACTTGGCGCTGGGAGAGACACTCTCTTAACGAGCTTCAACCACTTGTCATGTTGTTTTGCAGGCAATGCCTCCGAGAGAGCTCAAACCCTACGCAAACCCTGAAACAACCCATAAACTGCAAGCTCTATTTCTTGGCACCCTAAAACCTTAATGGCCCGAAGACCAACATCTCCAGTGATTATAACCCCACCTGTGCCCATGTGCCTGGCGCAGGCGGGTGGCCGCGGCTGCGGCTTGGAGGCGGCCGTTGGCCGCAAGCGGCGGGTCCCAGGGGCGCGTTGCAGTGGCAATCCAATCCGCACCCTTCCCTGCCTGGAACAGACCATGGTATTGATTGAAGGCTGTGACTATGAAGTCGACCTGTACTTTGGGTTGTTCAGATCTCCGACTTTGTTATGCATTCAAGAACATGCCAGAGAGATGTAGTGCTTGAAGGCACAATCTTGCAAACAAGCTCGGGGAGCCTTCTCGGCCATGTAGTCCTCACGTTCCCCATGCCGCAGAAGCACGATGCACGAGGCTCTGGAAAGACTTTTCGGCTGCAGGCCGGCGAAACACCAGGTCGACCAAGAAAGGCACATCAGGCCGCTCAGGCACTTACACCTGCACATGCACGTCGTTTCCTAAGCCTTCTAATGACCGCGCTGAATGCCATCGGGAATGTGCAGTTCGTAGCAGCTGCTGCCAAAATGGCCTGCGGCAAGCCTTGTAGGACTGTAGGATCCAAACGGAGCCTGCAACCCATTTGCTTCTCGAGCTGTTGCTAGTTACACCTGAAGGTAGCCACGGGTTGAAGTGGCCCAATCTCAGCTTCCAATCTAAAGCTAGCATGTTGCAAACGGGAGCAGATCTTGAGCCAGCATGGGGCTCAATGACACTTGCAGTTTTCTGCGACAACTCAGCACTGACGCCTTCAATCACCGTTGAATCCAAGCCATGCAAACAGCAATGAACGCCGATCACGCACTTGCTATCTTAACCGCCGCTGGGCTCCGCATGTCTGCTGTTGGACAAGCCTTCCTCTGGACCTCAGTCCACGAATCAGCACATTTCCAGAGGGCAGCTCAGATGCAACGGCAACAGATCATGAACTGCAAGGGTCTCTAACTATGTTCTGCCGGGAGCATCTAACAAATAAGTGCCGGACTGCCTCCGACACGAATCCATTCCTCGCCGTCCTCCCATTTCATTCGGGCGGGCGGACCCCAATCGATGATGGCCTGGACCCAAGCGCTGAAGCTTTCGGCAGGCTCGCATCATCATTGCTTTGTCTCGTTGAGGTCCCGGCCGAATGAGTTGTGGACTCCTCCTCCATGAGCACCCGACCTTAGCTGAGGAATCTACATGGAGGTTTCCGAAAACAGGCGACCCTAATATGATACCCTAAATAGTAGGATCCTTATTCTAGGGACCCCAAAATAAGGTACCCCGTATTTTCGGAATTTCTCACATTAATCATTGAAGTCATGCAGTTTCCTCACCGACCCGACCCGAGGCTGCCGCCGTCTTCCATGAACAAGTTCGTGGGATGAGCACCGAATGACCTTCGCCCACCGTCACATCACAGCATGGGCTAACCCGTCATTGCTCCCACGACAGGTTTCTGTGACAAATTTGGCCTGAGGGGGAAGAAACATTACTACTAGCATCATGTACGCGATGCTCCCCCATGACCTTTACGTGTCACCTCGCTCGATGCAAAGTATGTCTACTCTTCCTCCTTCCTACGATCAAAACTTCAGAAACTCCCGGGACCCAGGGAGATCGAAGAAATCTGAAGTGTTAGAAAGATCGACAGAGGTCCCCACAGGAGACAAAACCACAGAACGACTGCCCATGCATTCTGCAATGCCTATGGCCCAGAACTACATCACCCCAAAATCTCGTCTGATCGCATGCAGGGGCAACAGCTTTGATGCGTGGAAAATTGTGTGTTGCAGCAGCCTGGATAAATGTGGATACATACAACCGTGATTCTACGGGCCGTGCATCCAAAGACTTTTGAAGTACTCCACATGGACGTAGTTGGAGACTTTCAATACAAAACCGAAGTAGTAGGATCACGGTTAGAAGGACCTCTCAATTAGGTACCCCTAGTCTCAGCTTTAGAATCTGAGTCCCGAACCGGTGCCAAACGAGGCAGCCGCCCTGGATTTGGCCAACGCAGGAGCCCTTGCCGCAGCTCAGAGTGACTGTTTCTGGGGCCGCAAGAAGGGCACCCTTGAGAGATTCTTAGATGAGGCAAGGTGTTCTTGATGATTGGGATCATGCCATGCTTTAATGCTTCTATGAACATTCACTGGGTTCGTAGACTCTGACATGGTTTCAGGACGCACTTCAGAGTGGTCTGGGATCAACGACCGGCAAAAAACAGCTGGCAAGCTTTGGAAGAGAGTCAGAGGATCGCCTGAGAAAAGAATGCAAGGACGAATCTGACTAAAACAGAACATCTCTTCCGAAGGCTCATCCTGTTCCTCAGGGATTCAGTTGAAACGAAGTGGGTTTAGGGTGCTTCTTTGCATCCAGGCCTCCCGCCCTCAAAATTAAAGCCTAAGACCTTTTGCAACCGGCCTGCTGCGACTCCGCCAGGACGAACACTTGACCACAATCACTTAGTGAGTAAGCGACTCGTGCGCTCAGGCCAAGCATCCGGAATGATTTCACATAAAGCCTAAGCCCTACAGCCCTAAACCCCAAAGCCCCCCAAACCCTACAGTCCCTGCTCAGGATCGTCCTGGGGCCCCAGCTTCTGCTGAGTGCCACTCCCCTTGCAGCCTTTTGAGGTTCTCGGGCCTTGCATTTGGAATTTGGCATTCTTATTACACACATTACCTGGTCCCCTAAACCACTCAAGGCTTTTTCCGGCATTTAGGTTTGTCGTCGGGAAACTGCACGCTTCGGACGAGGGCTTGAAGGCTTATACCTCTAGGGTCCAGGTTTAGAAGCCCACAAACCTGAGCACCCTGGCTTTTAAACCAAGAACAGATTCAAGAGATGATAAAGGCCTCATTGGTCCTACTTCCACCTTCGTTGTTGTTGAGCCACACCCGGGGCCGAACTTCTTGAAACGCATAGTGGCATAGTATATCTCACTGCAGCCTGCAAGTGAAAGAATACGGCGCAAATCCGAACTGAGCTGCCAGAGCAAGACCCTCAGCCAAGTCCTCAACCCTACGTCTATCGCAATCCGAAGGCAGGTCGGGCTACAAGCTTCGGATTTGATGAGACTTGGGGGGATTGGAGGCTTGGGCTCTGAAGTTCAGGCTTTATCAGCTGAAAAGTCTTCTCAACGACTCCTCGACCGACTTTTATGGTTCATGAAAGGCATGAAGCGCCTGATGCTTGCAGGTTTCTAGAATCGGGGATTCTGGCTTCATGCTTTGGAGGGATATGCGGCCTACATACAGGAGGGCCTAGCTTTATCATGGATGGTGCTGATGAGATGAAGGCTAGGGCAGCAAGACTTATGTCACTGACTCTTAGTATCATCATCGCACTCATACCAGAATATTTGGGATCACTTTCATTACAAACAGCCGGACAAGGAGGAACAGGTCAGAGCTTGACGCATTCAAGCTTTGACCTCTTCAGGATTCCGCTGATCTTCTTCCGTCTCTAATCGGAGAGCCAGAGTCACGCGAAGCTTCTTATCAATTCTGCAGGGATCTTCATGCCAAGAACTACAGACAGTCTTGCCATCTTGGTTCAACAGTCTGCAAAAAAGCTACGGAAACAAACCAATGGCCACTCCGAAAACTCGATCCAGTTTTGGATGGCCTACAATGTGCCTACAAGTTCTTCCAACCGATTCAGGTTTCATCGGGCAGACAGTACCACAACAGCAAATTGACCGCTCCAGCGATTTCTGAGAAAGCAAAGTTGCCAGAAGGGAAAGGTTCTCAAGGAATAAGAAATCGAAGGCCCAGCCGACAGCAAACAGCAGTGCTCCTGCTACCAGTCCGATGGACAACAGCAACTTCCGGCACCTCCCGTGAAAGAACTTGCGCATCCTGTAGGCTAGGCGGAGGCAAATCAAGGCAACAGCTGGCATAAGCATGAAATAGTCTGCGCTCGCACCTTGAGCGCTACACGAGGTTCCCTAGCCCTCCCTACGTCGAGGTCCCGATCGAGGTAAAACCACAGCAAGGCACAACTTGCCTTCCCTATGCGCCAATACGAGAAGACCCTGTTCGCCAGCTGATGGACCAAAACCCTGAGGCGCCCATGCTGACCAGGCCCTCAGCCTTGATCAGGTCATCTGTCTGGATGCAAGCGTCAAGGAAGGCTTTCTTCTGCCGCCGCCAAATGGCGTCAAGTAGTAGCCGGTAGCCCAAGAGACCGGCAGGAGTGGACCAAAACCTTGACATCGTTCCCGATGCTTGACCGTCAGGGATGCCAGCAACACAGTGCCCAAGCGGCGAAGGCACAAGGTGTACCTACGACGAAGGCAGGGAAGCTGTTGTGCCGGTGTAGTATGTTGATGTACTTCAGGTAAGCTTTAATCTGCCAGCTGTGAGACCAGAACTCATCAAACGCCGTTGTGACCTCGCTCAACCCATGGAGTGTGTCGAGCCCTATTCTCCCAGCCCACACAAGCGGTGCATGCTGCAGGAATCGATACACCACAATCCCTCGAAGAGTTTCTGTCTAGGTGGCTTGCATCGACACGAGGAATTCAATGGCGCTCTCCACGACATGATCCGCGGCCCATTCCCTGGATGGTAGTGCTCCAGACTCGTTCGACGATGTCGCAGTCACACCAACTTCAATTGTATCCCATCCGTTTGAGGATGTCGCAGACACAGTCGCTCGATGTTCTGGAAACTCTGATGGCACTCGATACACACGTCAAGGTCACTCAAGTACATGCCGACCACCGAACGGGTGGAAAAAGCAAACAGCCTGACTTCGACAGAGGTCTTGCTCATTCTGTACGGTCCTCCATAGAACACGGAGATGAATGACTGGGTGGAATCTGTCTGGTACATGTGCATCTATACATCCGTCTCTCTCTCATGGAGCTGTCGTCAATGTGAGGGCAAGGAACAAACAAGCAACAATCAATCACGAACACAAACAACCAACCAATGAATAAGTATGTGTTTGTGTGTTTGTGTTGCGTTTTCTGAAAACCCCTAAAACGGACTTAGGGCACAAGATTGTTAAGGCGAATGCGCACATAGACAAGCAGCTCATCCGGTAGTAGGTTACAAAGAGACCGATCGATATAGGCATATCGATTATATGGTGTAGATGTAACTAGATGCATCTCCCTTGAAATTTACGCATACTTACCAGCATTTTCGAATGCCGGCGGCATGTCTTCAAAGTTTAAATTTTCGACAGTCAGGCGCAGGGTGAAGGATCGAGCCATTCAAGTCCGGTGCTTGGTGTCAACCGGTGGAATAACATGCGGGTATCATGCAGAGTCTGCCTAGAAAAAGAACAAAACTGTCCTTAAGCGGCATAAGCAAGTTAGATGTCATGGCTTTGATGCCCAGCTAGCTATACGAAACACGGCAATGTTGCGTTCTACCGGTGAAAGGGCTACTGCTGCCAAACACATCAAGAGATTGCAATTCACGTTCGTAACGGGCTACATGGCAAGGCTGTATAGCATCTTGAACAGGCATGATCTTGTTTGGACATCTTCGCATATGATTGCAAAGCGCGAAATCCTGTCTGTGCTTATCATCACCCGTCCTAAACACCCAACACCTCTCAGACATGCTAGCTGACTCCATGCCGTTTATCCGGTTCTCTGAGGCAGGGCATTGCATTTTGGTTTCTGGGAAGGCTGAGGCTTCAGGATGTCTGCGGCTCCTCACAAGATCTTCGGCTTTTTCCTGCAAAACTCTCACGGCGTGGTGGTCTGCGGGCCCCTTTGATGCCCGGCGGTCTCCACAAGAATATAGTAAAGTGTGGGGCGAAGACGCTCGCCCCCAAAACCTATTGAACACTGAAAACTGGACAGGTGATGAAGGGCCTTCGTTTTTGGAATCTTGGTTGTTTTGCCTGAAAGCAATCGAGTTCTGCTTCAATCGTAGACAGCCGGTCAAACTTTGCCTAGGGCTTACAGCTGTGTTTTTTTCTTTTGGAGGTTTCTTGGGTGACGTGAGACCCTTCCAACGCCTGTCAACTGCAAAGCTGTCTTCAGCTCGCCACTTGCACGCACTCCCTAAATCCAAAGCCCTGGCGCCTATGAGGCTTCGGTCTTGCCAGGGGGGCTCCTCTAGCCAGGATATATGCATAGTTCATGTAGCAAATATTCATTCATGTGTACATGTGTGTATACACATATACACGCATGAACGATTACGTGTGCCTGCGCATACCTATGACCGACGCCCGCTTGGCCTGGCTTCTTATCTTTTCACTCGAGTTCTTGCAAGAGGGTCCGTCCTTGCATCCTGTATGGCTGCACATCCTCCGGCTCAAGGTGAAACGTGTTCAAACACACTACTTGAAGAGCTTCCAAAGACGGAAGAGGCAGCTTCTGTCCCAAATCTTCCTAGGGGAACGGACGATTCTCACGGACTCCTGTGCAAAGCACAGCCAGCCGAGCAAGTAGCAGTCCCATACTCAAAGTACACTTTTTAATTTCTTGACAAAAGCAGCCACAATACTGCGACAATGCTAGCTTGGGTTTTGGCTCCGGTTGTTCCGTACTTAAGCTAAGGGTCAACGAGGTCAACTGGATCGAACCCAGAAAACTGCCTCTCGTTTCGCAGCTTGAAACCGATCAACCGTGCTCAAAAGACATCTATCGTACAAGGATACCAGTGAACAAATCTTTTCAAGAACCTTTTTCAAGACCTCGATGAATCATGCTACAAATACACCGTCGATACCTTCAGTAAAAATCTTTGTAGCCATGATCCAATAACACATAACAGCACAAAGCGTCATGCACGAGTGGTCGGGAGGAGACATGCAGCTGTCCCCTTAGTCGTGCGAGCCTTAAACTCTTTTTGAGTCACGTTCTAGCCAGCACCTTTCAGTAGGTATCATTAAAGCCTATAAAAGCCTATAACCCCAAAGTCCTAAACCCCGGAACCCAAAAACCCAACACTTCTAGACCCTCAAGTCTGCCTCCCACGTGTTTGCTTGGCTGCCCTCCGGCTCCGACTCATCGGACTTGCTGTACAGGCTCGGCGCACCACCGTTCGGCCTCTTGGCGGTCAAAAAAGAAGGCGACGCCACTCCTTGGCATAGGGTTTCGACTGACACACTCGCTCGGGGCAGGCATGGGATAGGGTTTAGGGTTTATGGGGTTTCGGGTTCGAGGTCTATCTTTTGACACCTCGTTTCCTCCTGCAAGATCCTTGAAGTCAGAACGCCTTATCGAGGATAGCACCGGCTCATTTGCACTATAATCAGAGGTGCTGCCTCACAGACGAAAGGACGGGGTTCAAGGTCTAGGGTTTAAGGTTTAGGGATTCGGGAGTAGGGGTTCTCAAGGGTTCGCGCTTGCTGAGGCCGATGTGCACATTTGTAAAATGTTTCCCTGGAGCAACTTCGTAATGAAAAATACTCCGCAATTAACTGAAACACTCCATAATGGACACTGGGCTTTCTGTTTGCGATGTAAGTTCGAAACATTGTATGAGGCCACAGTCTGACAGAAACCGATAAGAGCCTGAAAGCTCGAGTACGTTGGAATTTCAAATTTCTGGAGAGCACAGGCGTCGACGAGCTTTTAACCAAAAAGCTCGGGGCATCTGGTTCAGGAAGATCTGGTGCGACAACAACAGTGAAATCACCCGAAGCACAGCGAAAGCTACTGCGTTCCCTTCGAAACTTCCGAAAAAGCCCAAGAAAAGAGGAAAACAACGGCGAAATATCACATGAAAAGCTCATGATCAACAAAACCCTGAACCCTAAGTCCCTTTGAGGGGACCCTAAACCCACGCCCGTAATCCCTAATCTCAGCCCTTTTCCCCAGCACGGACTGGGTGCCGGCCCAACCCCTCAACCCGAAACCCTCTTAATAATTAGAATAGGGTTTTGGGGCCCAGGATACTATAACTATAACAAGGAACCCCCAAACTTGTATAGGTAAACATTTAGGCTCCTATACTAAACCGAGGCAGAGTTGCTGCTTCGCCAGGCGGGAGATCATCTGGGCTAGTGCCATCAGAGGTCTCGGACCAAGCACTGCCTTGGGTTTTAGGGTTTAGGGTACAGAAAGCCCCTAATTTCAGTTAGCAGAAAGAGGAAACCCTGTAATTTACTATTGATCTTCCTTATGGTAACTTAAAGCTCCTTGACAAGAGCCCAGCTGCGGTATGAAGGATCCTTCCGCCGTCCTGGATCTTTGTTGGGAGGGCTTTTGGGCTGAGGGGGTGCTTTGAGGGGGACTGTAAGGGACACTATGAGGGATACTGTAGGCGTACTTTCAGCACTCACAACTGGGACAGGCGTAATAAGGGCTTTGGTTTTTCAGGGTTTGTGTAGGGGTTCAGGGTCTGTGATGGGTCTTCTAGGCCCGAGGGACGGATGCATCGGCTAAGGCCATCTAGCTGTTCAGGACTTCAGGTTTGGAGAGTGACTGGAGCATGTGGGCTTACTACCAGGCTCTCAACTTGAATGGCGGTGCAGGCCTTCTGCAGGAAGTTCACAATGCTGGGGACGGCCAGAGGCGAGCATCCGATGCCACGCCTCATGTCGATGAGTGCTGTGCACTGGACGGAGTCGCCGAACTCTTTGATCGCCGCGCCTTGAACTTGCAATTCTGAAATCCCTTCCTGCCGTTTTTCTACAAGGTGTGAGGCGATGGAGGAGGTTGAATATGATAAACCTTGCTACTGTTGTATACGGCGTTGGGTTTCTAGCGCAGGCTACATGCCCTGCCTGTTCCAAAAACACGTACAAGTATCATCACAAGTACCTGTGTTCAGTTCTCAAGCCGCAGGAAACGAATTTCGATACAGAAATGCGTAGCCCCAGACCAAGAGTGCTCCAAGGTGCTGCAGTCTTCGAGCATCTTCCTTGTGTTGTCGGAGGTTCCCAAACCATTCAGCTCAAACTGCAGGCGTCCATCCTGCCAAACCAGCAGCTCACACCGGCCCAGGTTGTCCTTGTACCTGGGCGGTTGGAGCCAGGCTTTCAAACCCAGCGAAACCTTAATGCGCAGACCCGTCTGGCCTCAATTCAGTATTGCTGTGCAAGACATTAGAAAACCACTTACATTTTCCCAAACTTTGATGAGGAAAAAGACCGAGCAGCGTAGAATTCACTCTGGGCCTCTCGAGGACCACCGCGCAAGCACTGGCGAGTGCTTTCCGGGCGAGCACTACCTCCCTGAAGGTGGCCAGATCCTCTCATCATTTGCACGGCATCGTCAACGGCATCAGCATCATTACCGGCATCGTCGTCGTGACCATCACTGTCATCATCACCGGCAGTGTCACCATCAACAGAATGGAACCGTGGCAAACCGACTCATATTCAACAGATCGCATTCACAAACAAACACCATCATCACGAACATCTTCTTGCCTCCTACCACTACCGCCGTCACCGGCATCACCACCATGCTTCGCAGCCACCACTCATCCACGACTTTACCCACCGAGAACGACAGTAGCAGTAGCAACAAGCAAAACGAGAGCAATGATGACTGGACATTGCAGACTGGTTGCTTCTTGTATTTTGTACGACACTTTGAACGGACTCAAACAGGTGGCGGAGCCGGCAACACCGTGGGTTCACCGCCGGTTGGGTGCCCGCAAGCTCGGTGAATTTCGTGGTGGGGATGACGACGAACATGATAATGTGGCGGATGATGACGATGATAACGATGATCGTGCTGGCAGTGCTGGCGGTGTTGCTGCAGATGTTGAGCATGATGGGAAGATGCGGATGATGCTGCTGAAGGTTCTGAAGGTTTTCGCGATTAAGGTGCGATGCTGACAACGAGAACGAAGATTAAGATGACAGATAGCGCCGCAGCAGCAGCAGCAGCAGCAACAGTAGCAGTCGTCGCAGTAAGAGTAGCGGCAATAGCAGTACTGGTAAAGTACTGGTAGTCCATTGCAGCAGCAGTAGCACACGTACTGGTACTAGGTACTAGGTACTAGTACTAGTACTAGTACTAGTACTAGTACTAGTACCAGTGTAGTAGTGGAAGAAGAAGAAGTACTTCTAGTAGAAGTACAGTATAATTGTAGTTTAGTGGTATAGGACTATAGTCATACAGTGTAGTAGTAGTAATAATAATAGTAGTAGCAGTAGTGGTAGTAGTAGAAGAATAAGAAGGTAGAGGCAGTAGTCGTCGTCGTGGAGGCAGTAGTAGTCGCCGTCGCGGTGATAGTAATAGGGAAGTTTATAGGTAGTAGTAGTACCAGTAGCAGCAGCAGTAGTAGTAGCAGGAGTAGTAGTAGTCGTCGTCGTAGTAGCTGCAAGAGCAGGAGCAGGAAGAGGGGGAGAAGTATCTACTGTCAATATGGACGGGCGCGGGTTTAAGATGTCATTCAGTGTGAACTCACTGCGGAGAGGATTCTGGTAAAAGGCTGTGGGACTTGGGGATTGAACTGCTGTTCTCCGGTGGGGTGCAGCTGTGTGCTCGTCGCTTCGGACGCCCTGCTGACTAATGACCCCTGCCAACCGACATCACCCCCAAACCAGCTACATCCAACTACATGGGGTCCGGGTCAACGACAACAACAAACAACTAATCCTTCCTACTGCTGCAACACTTTATCACCATCACTAGATGTCTTGAGCCGGCAGCAGTCTCGACGGCAGCATTGTCAACAATAGCAGCATCATAAGTACTGTTGCCAAGTTCCAAAACTGGCTGGAATATATTCGTGACAGCAACGCCGTGCTACTCCAGTTGAACAGCTCAGCCAGCTCAGCTTGACTTTATTTCATTCATTCATTCCATTCATCCATTCCGTTCAATTCCATTCCGTTCCATTTCATTCCATTCGATTCCATTCGATTCCATTCGATTCCATTCATTCATTCATTCGTCCATCCAGCCATCCATCCATCCATCCATCCAATCCATGCATCCATGCATCCATGCATCCATCCATCCATCCATCCATCCATCCATCCTCCAGCCAGCCAGCCAGCCAGCCATGCATCCATCCATGCATCCCTGCATGCATTCGTACAGACCTGTACATGCACGAGGACCGATGCTGGAGCCGCTGCCATGCTGCTCGGGCTTGACTTGCAGCTTCAGGAAACATGTGGTACAACAATGCTCGCAGCAGATTGTCCATGTCTCCTATCCATGGGTCTGTCTGCGAAGAGACTAAGTTTCAACTTGATCCAAAAACCAGAACTATGGTCCTTCCCGATGGCACTTTCTGCCATGCTGCTCAGTCGTCGGGATTGGAAGACCCGTCGCAAAAGGGAGGGCGTTCTCAGGCTCATCTGCACCTAGGTAGCACAGAGGACAAGAATCCTACTGCCAGTGCCCTGAGTACCACTGACCTTCAAGTGCATGGAGAGACAACAACTTTCCAGAGGGTTCCAGCCACCGTCACACGGCAGGCCGGCGTTCCAGCAGAAGGAGGCAGCTCTTGGAACTTCGCAACGCCCGCATTCTTCATACCGCTGGTGCTTTCCCAGCCGATTAGCTTTGAAGGGACCTGTCGGGTGATGTCCGCTGTCCATGAGAAACTAAAGCCGAGAGCCTGGAGGGACCAGGTGCTTGACTGACTGTTGTCGTGGACTTCAACCTTATGTGTCCAATGATCTTGTACACCAGTTCAACTTGTATCAAAACCAGGGCTTAATATAGTCAAAAACAGTTCAACATGAAAGGCCCTCTGCAATGCCTCCAAGAAACCTCAGACAACAAAGATGACCACTCTGGGTGGTTCGGCAGATGTGCGTAGATATCGTACGCTTCTGACGCAGATGCACCCTCTATGTCGACACTGCTGCCTGAAGCAAAGTTCAGGTCGATCCCAGTCGAGCAAGTAAACATTCATTAATGCGTTCTTGTATATGGTAGCATTTTTCTGAATTTTCCTTGACTGCTTCCTGCTTCTAAAGCTTATGGTATGGACGAAGTAGAATAGAAATGCACCGTTAAACGTTTCACTCCTTCATTTGAAGACGTAGCTTCTCATGCATGCATTGATCATACCAAAAATAGCACCGCAGTAAAGTTCCATTCGTCCATGTCTTGGCCTGTGTACTAATAAGGCGCAAGACTATTCTTGCCGAGATGCTAAATGACAGCCAGTGCTCGTCGTTGGTGACGTCTCTGACAGCCGATTCTGTGCCCACTGCCTGCCGCGGCCTGAGTCGTGGCCTGTGTGATGCCTGGGGCACCCAGGATCGAATGCACCACAGTGATTGGAGCAGCTGCGTTCCGGTCACAACTCCCAGGAGGAGCCCGACATGCAGCGCAGGCCTGCGCAAGGGCCGCAAGGGCTTCCTTGAGTGTTCCTCCTTTCTGCTGCTTGTGCCGTCTTCACCATCAACAACATAAGGCCGACAGTATCATCACCATCGTCATGGCCAGCAGCACTGCCACCCCACCGCGGCCATCTGCCACTGGCACCAGATCAGCACGAGCACCACCGGCAACGACCACAACAACAGCGAAAGACAATTATCATGACGACCGCCGTCATTGCCAACATCATCCTGCTGATCATGCTCCTCTGCATCCTCACCACCAGATTAGCATCAGCATGACAGTCATTGCCATCAAGGTCATCACCAAAAACACCGCCTTTCTCGTTAAGACGACCACCATGAACGTTCACCAGGATCCACCCATGTCCACATGACGTTGGCGAGCACCTGCACCTCCACAATGACCATGATTGTGATCCAAATCTTCTCATCAGATCATCATCAGTTAGGGCACAACCGTCGTCAGCATCACCACGACTGCCGCGACCACCACCCCAAGTAGAAGCAATCTGGTCATGATCCCACTGTGATGTTCATCGCATTAAGCAGCAGCGACAGCCGCACCACCATCACAAGCCAGCAATAGCAGCAATAATACAGTGGCAGTGAATGTTAATGACAGGGAGGGCCAGTATTGAACGTCTTCTATTGTTCTGGTTCTTGTTCTTGCGCTTCTGGTTGCTGGTGGTGTTGTCGTCGGTACTGCTCTGTTGCTGCTATTGTTGCCATTGGTGGTGCTGCTGTCGTTGCTGTTGCCGTTGTTGCCGTTGCCGCTGTTGCTGCTGCTACTGCTGCTGGCGCTTTGGTTGGTGTTGGTGTTGGAGTTGTTGCCGTTGCCGCTTGTGCTGTTGTTGTTGCTGAGGCCACCATGCACAACGCTTCTACTGACCTTAAATAGAACCGCCTTAGAGAGCCCTTATGGAAACCCAGAACTCTAAAAAGGGCTAAGGCCCCTTTGGTAAATGCCACGACACCGACCTCGAGCGGCGAGCTGGGTGCATGGCGCTCTGAGCTAGGACCGCGCTGGGCCGGCTCTGGTCTTTGAGCCGAAACGTTTGGGTTTACGCTCTCGCAACTCGGACGGTTTCGGCGCTCACACTCGGAAAGGGGCCGTTTAGGGTTTAAGGTTTAGGTTTTCTTCTTAGGATTTGGGTTTAAGGTTTAGGGTTTATGGTGGGGGATGTAGGGCCTTTTGGCAGTTTCGTGCTGTGGGGGTCTGGGGCTCAATGCTCTCACAACTCGGACATGCCTGGCGTGCACCTCTTTCATGGCCCCTGGACAAGGGTTAAAAGGGGGATTTTCTTTCAATGCTTCTGCCGCAGCCCTGCTTGCTACCAGCTATTGCTCTGTACGGGACAAGACGGAATACGGATGGACCTTGTTGGGACTGCATGTGCAAGCAGATGTACAAGGGCGACAGCTCCGACAAGGCAAAAGAAGCTGCGAGAGCCGTGCCGACTCACTAGGGGTCGGGTTCAGGGCTTGGAGCTACTACTGAAACATGGACGACGGTGCCATGGATTAAATAAAACCTCAGCATACCGAAGACCCCCGGAGCAAAAGAGGTCCGGGCGTGGGGAACTCAGGCCGCCGAGACGAGTTCCTTGGCCTTAGGCGTAGGTGTAGTCTACTAGTGGATTCTCCGTATCAGTATTTGTTGTTATTGCGATGACTAAGATTATGATGATGATTTGTGATTTGTCTTATCCATGTTTGCTACTATTATTCTTCTCGTTCATAGTCTTATCCATGTTATGTTAATAGGGTTCCGAGCTTCGGGACTACCTGAAGTGAGATCGCCGGCACAAAGCAAGGAGACCACACTATACCCAGATCTCCTCACACCAGAATACCAAAGTTTAAGGCGGCGGCGTGCTAATGCAAATGCGCTTTACAAGCTGCCGCCACGAACGTAGGAATTCTGTCGCCGCAAGATGCAGTCTCTCTCTCTCTCTCTCTCTCTCAACAGTCACTACAGTACGCAATGCCGCTAAATTCTCACACAGCCTGGCATGCGTTCTCATGTACACCGTGTGCTTGGCAGCGCATTCCAAGAGGGCGTTTTCTGCAATATAGTATAATGCAATGAGATGTCACAAACATGACAAACTATCATGTAATGTTATATAATATAGTACCATGCGATATGAAAGGGCTCAGGACTTTCCTAGCATGAAGTCTGGAACTACTCCAAGCTAACCTAATGTGAGCGTACACTAGGTGATTGAGGGCATCAACAACTGCTTCAGAATAAGCCGCTTTCTTTCAAGCATCTTGTGGCTAACTGATCGAAGTCTCGGGGGTAAGACTCGGCAAGGGTGCGGATGGACAAAAGGCTGCTTGATGGAGCAACCCGGGGCAAGGAAATCTGAAAACAGTGTGTCGTGCAAAGGCTTGCGGCCCCCGCGAACCCTACTGAAATTGTAGAGGCCCTCTACTAGAGCCATATAGCTTTCAAGAACTGCCACATTGCTCACGAGCCGGTGCTGAGCATGGCAGCGAAGGACTTGTCATGCAGCATTGCCACGGCCGAGGGCGTCAGGCCGTTGCAGTTGCCTCTTGAGCAAACTCACTGATACTGTACGTCTCTAATTGGGGGGACCCATATATTACGGCATCCTGATATGTAAGGTCTCTACTATATTCGGGTACTTTACCTGTGCCCCGTAAGTCCATGGTTCAGCATCTCCACCCTGGGATGCAAACTCCACTGTAACCCCACACCTTCAGGACTGCCAGAATCAGTGCTTTTAGGGGTCCATAAGGATCCTATTCTGCAGGGGTTGGTCTATAACCCCACACCCCCAAAATCTAAAACCGCTTTTTGTTTGGCTACCTTATTGAGGTCCCTCAAGTTCGGCTCAGTGGCGTCGGGTCTTGTCAGCACCATGCCTCGGGCTTAGGGGCTTGGAAGTTTAGGAATTAAAGGTAAAGTGCTTACATAGGGTTTCTTGTCATGTCCGTGGCAGGCAAGGTGTTTCTTGAACGTGCACGCTAGCAAACCCGCTGATGTACTACGCCTACCATGGATTCGGCTTGAGGGATTGAACTGTAGTTCGTGACTTCAAAGTTCAAGTCCGGCGGTAACCTCACTCCAGAGCCAGGTATGCCAACTAAGCACACAACACATCATATATAAGCACACGAGGAGAAAGGACGGGCACCTCGAATGCATCAGAGTCATGTTCAGGAAAATGCTGCATCATGTTTCATCCGGTCGTGAGGGGGCCTTTGGGGTACTTTGGGTCTAGTCGATATCGGCTCGGGACCTGTTGTAATATGTCGGACATATCTTCAAACAGCACGAGTTCAACGGTGAATGCACAACCGAGTTTGGCGAACCGAAGTGTAAAGAACATCTCCAGACATGCATAACTTAAGGAACAATGGCGGCCGCAAAAACAAGCGCCACAACCCGAACAACCAATCTCAACGCTGTCATGGAAGTGCCCACGTTCACTTTGCCAGCCCCTTTCCAGACTACTCATCGCGCAAGTAAACATGTACCCCGGGCACACTTCACCCTTATAGCAACCGTTATGCAGTCCAAGGAGCTTTAGTAGAAGTTTTGCCGTGTCAAGGCAGCCCGAACGTGCCACCATGTGAAGCGGAGTCTCTCCGAAGTGGTCTTGTGCGTTTACGTCGAAGCCTGCTGACAGCAACTCCGCCACGTCCTGTTAGGGTTCATCCATTACGGCTGATCAGCAACACGTCGCAACCTGCAACCCCCCCCAACAAGATATCCGGGCGTCCAGAGGATGCCCTCAGAAAGCCTACATCCCACTGAGCACACAGCCAGTACAAACAAGAGGTTCAGGCTCAGGTGTTTAGATTTTGGGGACATCTGAACATCCTGAGGAAGGAAACTGGTAGTGAGACCATTTCGGAAGGCAGCAGCCGAAACGATGTGCTGAGAGAAGACATGACACCAACAAAACCCTCATGGAGGAGCTGCAAAACAAAATGACCATGCCAAACCTCCCAAGATCGGCCTCAAAATGGCCGTTGTGTGCTGCCACGTGCAGGGCGGAGCAGCCGAACACGTCTCCGTAATCCTTCTGCGCATTCCTGGGCTCAAAACTCACGCCGCCACTTTCCGGTGGACAACGGCTGGCCAACCCGTGTGAACAAAGTAGATGTGCCCCCCAACAGCCGCATTTTGAGAGTGTATCCTCAATGCCGCTTCAGGGTGATCATACATGCTGGGGGCCAGTGGAATGACACTAATCTCAAATGCAGCACCTGGATCCGGAAACCGCAGCATGAAACCCAATACTAGACCCTATACGCGCATTGAGCCAAAACTCAACACTTGACCCCTGTCCCTGTTTGCACAGACTTGTATATGCCTGCCGTCCCTCAAACTAAAACTAAACCATTAAACGTACCCAAAATCAAAATCTTGAACCATAAACAATCAAGGATCCGGATATGCACTGCCCTCCTTTGTGCCTGCTCTTTCTTCTCCGTAGCCCGCTGGAGTAGCACAGGGTTGGTCACTTCTGGATCACGCTTCCTGGTCTTCATTATTCGGCTAAAACTTTAGACGTTGGGGCTTTGAGATGCTTTGAGGCTAAAATTTCAAGAGTTCGCACGGACTCTTCAGGCTTTACCCTCCCTGGCAAGCCAGGCGCGAGTGAAAGGTTGGGCTTCCGACGTTTTAGACCAAAGCTTCGAGCGATGGCTTAGGGTTCAGGCTCCAGGGCGGGGGGTGAGGGGACGGTGAGGGGGTATGCAAGGGCTCAAGGTTTAGGTTTTTCGAGGTTTACAGTTCACATCTTTGAACTCAGCAGGCTTGAAGTAGTGCTTACAGCGTTCAAGAGTCGTTTTGATTCTGGCTGTCGGTTTGAAAGAACAAACATCGACAAGACAGCCCAGTTTCGGTGGAAGAACGTCGGGGGCCTCCTCTTCCGGCTCTTCGGCCGGTACTTCCCTGGACTCCCCCGGTTCCTGGAAAGAGATTTGCTTGATCGGGACTGTACGGGGCCTTTGGATGGGGATGGCTGCGGGTCGTGTGATGAAAACCTCAACAAATAAATAAACGCAAGACTCATATACAAACACGTACATGCTAAAAGTGTGTGTGTGTATATATATATATAATTATACTTATAAATAAATAAATAAATATATATATATATATAGAGAGAGAGAGAGAGAGCGAGAGAGAGAGAGAGAGAGAAAGAAAGAAAGACAGAGGATAAGGATTGCTTCGACTTCAACAGTTCAAGGTGCAAGTGGAAGGTTTGGTGCTAAAGGGCTTCCAGTCCTGGAAGTCATCCACACTCTTGCTTGGGCTAAGCTGCCTGTCGGATAACAGGGAACGCGCGAGACCGGCACTGGCCAAAACAGTCAGCCAGGAAAGGCAGAAGGAAACCAGTGTCCAAGGAAAGAGCGGCATGCTGACGGCAGGCAACATGATGTCCCTCAGCCACTGGAGATCTTCTTTTAGAAGAGCAAGGCCTTCTGGCGGGATCTCTGGTTTCAAGAGACATGTAGTATTCTCTGCGCGCTCCCCGTCTGCCAAGAGTTCCTCGTCGGGAACGTCACTGAGAGGAGCTGGGCCGCGTGGTGCGGAGACTCCAGCTGCCTTGAAGGCTGTCTGGTCGTGCAGTTGGCCGGCTGCCACTGCCTGGGCAAGGAGACAAAGGGACCATCCTGCTTGGAACATTGCTCAAAAGGGAAGGGCCGATCTGCCGTCAGGTGCGGCAGGTTTTCCAACCCAACTGAGCCAAGAAACCAACGCAGGCACGATGCAAGTCGGGCCCTCCCGAGTGGCAGAGGCAGCTGAGACCCCAGCGCTTCTTGAGGATGCGGCACCTGACAGGCAGGATGTCTTGTGGTTGTCCGGGAGTAGCCGAGGCTTTGGAAGCCTTTGTCGGTGCCATGGGCTTCACGCAAAGGCCTCGCTCATGTCGCAGATCAACAGCAGAAGCACCAAATAGACCACCATTGCCACCACGACCACCAACTTCAGTAGCAGCAGCAGCAGCAGCAGCGGCAGAAGCTGCAAGAGCAAAAGCAACAGCAGACCACCGGCATCAACACTAGCAGCTCACTAGCACCAACACCACAACTTCCACCTCCGCATCCCACAACCGCCACCATGACGACAACGAAACAACGACAACGACCACAAACACAACCAGCACCGTCAGCACAACCAGCACCACCAACACCGCCAGCACCACCACCGCCACAACCACAACCACAAACGTGACCGCAGCGACCACGACGAAGACGACGATGACCGACGAACGAGGACGACGACAATGACCGCAAGATAACATGAGCAAAGTGGAAGCAAGAGGAACAGCAACAACAACCTCACATAACCTCACCACCTCATAAAACCAGGACCAGTGCCCGCCTGCGGGACGGCTTCCTTCTCTGCAGCCGGTTTTCGGGTCCCAAACGGGCCCACCTGGTGGGCGGAGATGTTTTGGGATCAAACCACCGAGCTCCCGACACTTACCCGGTGCCCGCAACAAGCCCATGTCTTGACACAGCTTCAGACGCACCGTCACGCAAGTCCGTCACATAGCCAAGCATTGGGTCGCTTGAACTCCACTCTTCTAATCCCGCATGTGGAAGCAGTGGGTTCTGACAGCCCAAAGCCTGTGACGACCGTGAATTCAACCATAGTATGATGCAACATAATGTACAACATCTTTGCATATCATAGTGTAGCTTCGCCTAATCATAGCATAAGGTGCCCTCGAATCAGCACTCGTAGGTCGCTGGTCCAAAATATTGAAACGGCATTGCTTGGATGTAGCGAACTGTAAGAGTTGCTGCCATGGCTTCGTTCAGACTTACAACATGGTAACCGACATTCAAGGTCTGCTTCACGGAATGTAAACGGGCGGACTGTTGCCGTTGGACAGAGACATCGCAAAAGATTGATGGCATTGCAAGATGTAGCATTTGTTGCCGCAAAATTTTTGACAATGGGCTGTACAGAACTGTAACCTGCAAAATATGTGATTGTTGCCATTGGTTGGCTGAGCATGGCAATCAACGCCCATTGTGGTTTCTGCAACACTTGATTTCTACCCCCACCCTCACATGGTCCTGAGCAAGAGCCTTCCTATTTGCTGGAGCCTATAAGTTGTTGGATTTGCCACGTGTTCATTCTTGCGACGGACATCCTGGCCGGAAGCCCTAAAATCCCTAAACCCCTAAACCCTAAACCCCTAAACCCTAAACCCTAAACCCCTAAACCCCTAAACCCCTAAACCCTAGCTGCTCGTGTGGGCCATGCAGACACCACTTCGGCTACCAAGTCCCTCGCCCAAGCAGGCCCGACTTCACCTTGCGGCGGAGCCTTCGAATAGGGCGCCGATTTCTAGGGGAACGGGTTTCGGATAGAAGGGGTGCTGCCGGGTTTCCAAAAAGGGTGTTTAAGGTATACAGGCGATCTGAGGCTAGATAAAGGTTTTGATGCTCACAACTTAGGGCTCAGGACTTTACGTACCTCTTTTGTCTCATGCAATTCCCGCAAGGCAGGCAATCCTTCCCTTCAAGTTTGGGTAGCACGAGACTTCAAGACTTCAAGTACACACGAATGCTCAGGTGCATGCTCACAAGGACATGCCCGAAGCTAACCACCTCAACAAGCCCGCAAACAGTCGCGATGCGCCAACAAGTGAGAACGGTGCGCAGCTTCCAACTCAATGAGCTGTTTCAAGACAAAGGTCATCGGTCCAGAGAAAACACCCCCACAACGAGACCTTTTAAAGAGTCTAAACCCTCAAATCGCCCAACAACAAGCAAAACCTTGCCTTCCACACCCTCGAACCACCAAGACTCCCCAAACCCTGGCCTTCTAATAATCCAATTCCCAAAACCCTAAGCTCTGCACACTCAGCCCAGACTTTCGGACAACTCTCACGGGAAATCAAACTCTTTCTCAGCAGCGGGCACTCAAAAGCCCCTCCCAAGTCAGGCCTCTGCGTTCGGACTTGGGTGCGGGCCCGAGGGTTTGGACTTTAGAAGTAAGTGGTTGCTTTAAGGGTTACTTTAAGGGTTCCACTATATGGGCTTAAGAGTTAGACTGGGGTTATAGGGGATATTACTCTATGACTAGCTTAAGGAACCCGAAAAGAATGGCAATGCAAGTAAGCCAAGCTTCTGTCATGGTCCGTAGTTGGGGTGAGGCTTTAGGACTTGTATGAGTTTTTTTGAACACAGGTTTGGGGTTCGGGTTAAGGTCTTAGAGTTTAGAAGGGCGTCGGGAGTTCAAGCAAAGGCTATAGGGTTTAGACTGCTATAGAGTATGGTGTAGCTGGTTTGGTGGATTCAAGCTTGGGATTGTGTTCTCAAGTTCAGGGTTTATAAGGGTTTGGGGACTTAAGTGTTGTTGCCGGTGACACTGCCTGTTCGTGTTTGCATTACGGCTTACGGTCTAACCACAAACCACCCGACCCGGAAGGCCTAGAATACTAGCAACAGAGGGTGTCTGATTGATGTTTGGTTGATGGCCTCGGGGTAAGCACGAACCAAGACATGAAGTAAAACAAAACTCCGATATCAGGCCGAGCAAAAGTTTACCAGGCATGGCAAGACTCATAGACCTGCCCAGTGCATTCATGCAACAGACTGCAGACATGACGGCTTTGGAAAGCCCCAAGGCCCTTTCCGTTCCAAAGTGCAAAAATCAATGACCCCTTTTGTGCCAAATCCGCTTCAGACTTCAGGCGGCGACCGTCTGGGATAGGCCTCGCCTGACCCAAGACAAGATGGATCCCTTGTTGGGGGGCCGTTTCGCTTGAGGAAAAGGGTGCAGTCCGGTGTAGTGGTTCATGAATCAGGCGTGTCTTGACTCGGATTGCAGCTCCCTGCGCTCTGACACCACGGCTAGCTTAGTTGCGGGTTGAGGAGTAGAATGCTGTAAGGCCAATCCCATCGAGTGTGCTTTTCCGCAGCTGATCTCTATACGTTCCCGGACGAAGGCAGACAGCACCAAGCCTCAGAGTAGTATCCAAGGCCACGGTCTCCCAGCTTGAAGACGCAGTTTGGCCTTGCACCTGCCATGTGTATGTATATATATATACATATTAACATAATCATGCCATCAAGAAAACACAGATACGGAAATTAGTATAAACCCATGTGCAAAGCCATGGAGCAAACAGATACAGAGACTGTATCAACGTAATACATTATGTATACAACTGTATGTATGCATATATGTGTGTAAGTAGGTAAGTACATATGCACCTACGTTACAACTGTATGTACGTTGGTACATATGTACCTGTACATAAGCGTATATGTATGTATGAACTTCTGTATGTCTGCATGTCTGTAGGTCTGTCTGTCTCTGTCTGTCTGCCTGTCTGTATGTATGTATGCAGGTACATGCATTTTGCACCCAGGCTCTATTCCAGCATCAGCTGGGAATCGGTGCAGAGGCTTGCATGTGCATATGTGAGTATACACACACACACACATCCGCATATATGCATGTGTAAATGTGGGTATGTACAAACAGCTCGCTACATCAACAGATGCATAGACAAATAGATACAGTAGACGGAGCGGGAGAGGGGGAGAGAGGGAGAGAGCGCTAGACATAGAGATAGCGAGATTGACAGACAGATAGATAGATAGACAGACAGATAGAAAAATAACGAGAGAGAGAGAGAGAGAGCAAGAGAGCAAGAGAGAGAGAGAGAGAGACAGAGAGAGAGACAGAGAGAGAGAGAGAGCGAGCGCGAGCGCGAGCGCGAGAGCTGGAGCTAGAGCTGGAGTGATGGAGGGATGCAGGGATGGATTGATGATGACGGATGATGGATGGATGGATGGATGCGTATCAGGCTCTCGGAAGACAAGCTTGTTGCCATGAGTCTGAAACTCCATGCTCCTTGAACACTCCCTGAGGTAGACTCCAGGTAGACGGTCCCGATCTCACCGCTGAAATGATCTGAAACTGCACGTAAAGGGTTTAGGGGATGGTTTAGCTTTAGGGCCCTAAGCCAATCTGAAACAAAGCAGCCAGCAGCACCTTGAAAGCAATCTGACGGCGTGAAAGCTGCAGGCTCGGTAACCGCCTCGCATGTTCGAGGGCTTTGAATTCGTTAGCCGAACTTTTGACAATCAACTAACCATTGCGTGCACAGCTTTGTCTTGCTGCTAAGTTTGAGTAGTGGTAGTGTTCACTGCCAGCATCAACAACATCAGCATCGCACTCACACTCAACGACAAAAGGCACGAACCGGAGCCAGCCAAGGGTAGGAGTTGCACACACATGCCGCACAAACCATCGCCATGTCGCAGAACGTCAACCGCATGCATGAAGAGGTACCTGCTTTTTTTGATGCTCCGTGGGCTTACGAAATACTCCGACAAAATCGAACCACATAACAAGGACTGATAGAAACAAGCTCAGCACTCCCAAAGGTTTCGAAGCCTGCTTCTCCTCCGCCACTTTTGCTTCGCTAGCGAGGAAGGGCATCGGAGTCTGAACGTCCGGCCTCTGGGCTGACTTTGTGGGCTTTAGCTTGATATGGGAGTTTCCGAAAATTGGGGGTACCTTATTTTGGGGTCCCTATGAAAAGGATCCTACTATTTTGGGTACCATGTTAGGGTCCCCTATTTTCGGAAACTCCCATATGGGCTGATGTGGGTTGATTTTTGCTTTGCCTCCTGCATAGCTGGATGTGGGTTTATAGGTTTATATGTTTCGGGCTCATTTCGTGGACGATTTTTGGAATCTCGCAACTCGGAACTCCAGAACAAGGCTGGAGGCTTACAGGGTTGAGGGCCTAAGGAGGATTTAGGGTGTACGGATGACCGAGAGAAGCTGCTGAAAGACCCACCACAACCGGGCCTCGCAAAGGAAAGCTCTGCCGGTGGCACTGCATCCCAGGCCACGCCATGCTGTATGCACAACTCCTCCAGCGACAAATAAACCAAACTCTGGGAGGTCGGATTCAACTAGACTCGGAATGCACGTATATCCCAGAAACCCAAACCCACAAGTCCCAATGATCTTGTGGCTTTCCTACTAGTACCACCACGTTGTTTTATTTGGCGCGTCCGAGCCGAAAGTTAGGTGAAAGAACGGCAGCAATGAAGCGCTAGAGTGGTCAGAGTAGTCCTTTGTGCAAGCATTTACCTTCATCATCAATTGGCCTCGTTGTCATCCCCCATGCCTTCACCTCTCTCTTCGAAGCCCTGCACCGCATGCTCCCCTCCGGGATTCGCTCCTCCTCATTTGGTGCCAAGCCGATACCCAAGGCCTTCTTGACCGGGACGACCAGCCTGAGATATGGGTACACTCGGCCGCTGCTGTCGGTGCTGAAAGTTTCTTCGCGATTGCAGCGGAAAGACCGGGAGATAAAGAGAGAAAGAGGAAGAGGGAAACAAAGACTTGGAGCGAGAGAGAACGAGGAAAAGCAACCAGGGATCAAGGTACAAACATAGAGAAATAGCGAGTCGCAGCTTGACGCACGAAGGATCGCCATCTTTGCAGCTGCTGAGCTCCGCAAATGGGGCCCTTGCATCCGTAGCGCTTTAGCCACGAAGTCCTCCGGAATGTCTGACCTTCGGGTGTCCAGCACCGCCGCTGAACCATCCCGTTATGCCGCAACAGGCTACTGTCAATGCATGTGGAGCTAGGGCCCGAGCTTGAGCTTGCTCACCACCCGGCCTTCCTGCACCAATTCAGCATGGAGATGTGTCAACATGGACACGAAGGCTTGCAATGACTGTACGGCCTTGTAGATGCAGGTCTCCCGCAAGCCTGAAATACACTGCAAGTCTAGGAATACGACCAATCTCATTCTGCAAGGACGGAGCTGATTGATGCGTCGGCGTTGAATGTGATGAAGGGACCGGCATAGTCCTTCATGCACGAGCTCACCAGACCCACCGTCCGTGGCAGCTTGACCCTTGCCGCGTGCCTCTGCAAACTTGGAATATATCTTGGCCAAGTTCCCACCAACATCGTATTCCACCTGAAAGCTAAGCACTGCACATTATGCAGAAGTGCTACTCCGCCGGGCGCAGGGCACTCAGCCCGTCTTTGTACTGAAAGTTTGGTGACCTTCGCAGCATGCAGGCTAGGCCAATTGCAAATAACATCTTCGGGCACCGCAGTATCAAGAGCCCAAAAGATATTATGACACTATAAGAAAAATGCGCAAGGCCATGATTGCTCCTGAAATGTGCGGGCCGCTGGCTCGCAAAAGTCGTGCTTCTTTGTCGCGACTTCTTTGTGCCTCGGGGCCCGCTGAGGGGCGCCCAGGCTCTCACGAAGAGCCAGCAAGCCGCCCGTACCTTAGCTCCGGGAGACTTGCAGAATGGAGCGTTCGCTGGTAGATGCCGCATCGAAGTAGTAGTCCTTACCGCCTCAACAATAAACCATCCCTGACTGCCGCATGGGTACGCTCGTGGGCTTGGACGGCCATGTGGTTCGGGAAACGTATGCATGGATGGCTTTGCGTCCACAAATAGCCCACGACGCTGCCCGGAATCGCAGTCGCCAGGACTTCCACCGCGGAGCTATGAAAGGGCTGCCCCGGCACCCACTTGTGAGCCAGCCGCGGCAGCTTGCTGTAGATGCGCTGGGCAGACTCCGAGATGGAAGCATTTCCAGGTGCGGCTTTAAGCGCTGCGTTCAGGTCGTCGCTGGCAGCTTGCAGGTGGCCCAAAGCCTCCCGAGCGAGGCCGCGTCGGAATAGTGCCTTGATCCTCAACTTCTCCTCCAAATCAAACTGAAGCGCCGCAGTCGCATCTTCCTCTGCTGCTTGCCAACGCTCCAGGCGGAGTCGGGCGAAGGCACGGTTGCAAAAAACAGCAGCATCGGATCTACACATCAGGGCCTGCGAGTAGCATTGCTCCGCTTCTTTGAAGGCTTGTCTCTGCATGGCCGCATCTCCCTCTTGCTTCGCCCGGTCGAAGGATGATGCTGCATGCACGGCGTCGGAAGCCATCACGAATCACGGACATGCAGAACCCCTTGCTGCTGTACGCACATTGTGAGTCGCCACTAGATCTTCCTCACAGGGCCTCTAACTACCAGACTCAGATAGACCAACAGTGCTGTGAAGCTTCTAGAACCACTTTTGCCGGAATGGGCGTCAGCGTCGCGTAGCTGCTAGAGCTGAGGCAAACGGAACACATGCCACCGGACCGTCAGCACGGATAACTTGCTACACCCTACTTCCACCGGCCTCAGTCCTAGCCAACGAACTAAGACAGCCCACTCACGCACCCCAAAACCTGAAGCCGATCCAGGTTTAAAGCCGTCGATGCTCGGGTCGTACTACTGCCACCTGAAGATGGGTCTGACATGTCTGCGCCGAGGAATGACCTAGTGCGCCTTCCTCGGCAAAGAACTTCTGCAGATCTGTTACATGCGCATTATGAAACGCGCATGAAACGCTTGCGAGGATTGCCGTGGCGCTAGGATGTCAGGTTCCGTGCAGTTAGGAAGTGTCTCAAGCATCCCCAACTCTCTTCGTGTTCTTCTTGTTCATCACTACCGGCTGCGTGATTTGGCACGAAGCCAAAGGCTGGGGGAGAATAGAGGGGTAGAGGACACCCTTCCTCTCCGAGTCTCCAAAGACTGGACGCTTACTGAAGAAGCCGGACTCACAACGGCTTAGAGTTTTTCGCAGCTAGATTGAGTTGCCCGTAAGCAGCCCGTTTCGGACCCCGATGCACGAAAGGCTGCTGCGTAACCGGCGAATTTTTCAATGCCTGCAAAATCCTGATAGCAATTCGTGCGCGACTTGTCTGAAGCTACAATCGGGACTAGGAGGTTCTCGTTTTCGCAATGCAGGCCGCCGGTGCGAGGGCCGCCGCCAACCGCCTGAGGGACACCTCATTGGGATTGGCAGCATGACCTGCCAAAGTCGCATGCACTCTACGGACAGCTTGGAGACAGATCTATCTTTGTGAAGCCGTTCAGAACTTCTTTCATGGAATCTTGTTAGGCTCAGTTGAATGCCATCAGCTGATGCTGTGACGCTGTCGACCTGCCTCTCTTTATCACGGTCAAGCCCTCACACTTGTGATGCACGGATCGGCATATGAACGGGCTGGCTAAAGAAACCCGAGCCGCCACAGACGGTTGATCAACCAGCCGGCTGCAAATCACTGTCGACAAACAGAGCATTGATGAGGTACGAACAATAACCAACCGCCTATGTTGTCCAACATGCGCTCCGATTGCAATCCCACGTTGTGCCTCTACACATGCCTGCAATCCTGTTCCGAGAAAGGGCAGCTTGCAATGAAGAGATCCCAAACGTGGCTGTCATCCACGTTCCTGAATGCCTAATCCGAGGCCACACAATCCCAATTCAAGTCGAGGTGGTGTCAGCTTCCAAGGTTGCAGGATGGGGCAAACATGCGAGACAGACCGCGGCTTTGTGTCAATCTTCGGTTTCCGTCTGGTGCTTTTGAGCCCGCTGGTGGCGGCACCTACATAATATTTGCACCAATATAGTTCTACAAGAGCAGCAGCCCACCGGAGACTTGCGGCGTGTGAACCTCCAATAATTCATTTACTGAGCTTGAATAAGTCTTTTTCCGACTTCCAGCACGTTTGTTTTTTGGGCTGCTTGCGGGCATGAGCTGATAGATCTCGCCTTCCCGAAGACTCGTTGGCACAAGAAGCAACAGAACCCTATTTACACTATTTCATTTGAGCGTTAGAACATGGCTACGGCGCCTGTACGCGCCTATGCGTTTTTAGACATTTCAGAATGGGGAGTTTTGCATGGATACGTGCGAAACCACAGCGAGAGTGCAATCTCAACCAAAATTGTTGTTCAGGCAGGTCCGCGAAACAGTAGAGGCTGAAGTAAACTCTTTGCCTAACTGCGTTTTCGCTCGGGTTTTAAGCTTATTTTTGAAGAGGCTGCAGAACAAAACTTTCTTTAGAGAGGTTTGACTTAGGGTTAAGGATTGGGTTGATGCTTGAGGCCGGAGCTTCAATGCCTAGAGTACGAGTCGAGAAGCCTCAAGGGCAGCAGGCAGCGTATATGCCATTGACCGAGTAGAAGAAATCGTCATGAGCGCGCCCCCCTGCCCCCCCAGCCTAAAGTACGAGTCGAACAGCCTAGAGGGCAGCAGGCAGCAGCAGTAGCAGAGCCAAAATGAGTCGAACAGCCTAAAGGGCAGCAGGCAGCTCATATGCGATTGACCGAGTAGAAGATGACGTTATTAGCCCCCCCCACCCCCCACCCACCCCCCAAAACAAACCTGAGACCTGCAAAACGCATAGGCGCGTAGAGGCGCCGTCACCTAGAACATGTATAATGGAACCCTATTCAGCCCGCATAGGACTCTGTAAGGAAAGAGGTCAATACCCGTCAGTAGCAGACCAGACAATTTTCAACCTGTCTGTGACCTTCGCTGGAATCATCTTCCCAAAAGAGGGTCTTCTGAAGTAGGGTGTTTGGTAGGGCTTCGGAAACCCTTTGAGGTTCGTGCTGCTGCATCTTTATCGGTTTTACTATCAGGGATATAGGATTTAGGGTTCAAGGCGTTTAAGGACTCGGCTCCTCTGCATATCACAGAAATATCCATGTATCGTGCATGGCGGTACTGTATAAAAAAATTCACAATGTCACGTGCTTGAATCCGGTTTTCAATAGCATAGTATTGGAATGTAGGTTTGCAGGTCATAGGCTCTTTCGTTAAAATGAAACTACACCTGCAACGCTTCCTGATGCTTTGTCTTAGAATATCGGAATCTATTGGTTCCTTAAGATAAGGATGTCGAACCGTGGAAGGGTTTCAGGTTCCCCTAAAACTGGACTCTCAGCCCTGAGGGTCCATGTACCCTCTTAGTATATACATTGGGCCGCAGTGCCTATGAAGGAAAGCCTTCAAGACCGAAATATATACTACATGGGCACATGGACCCTAGGAGGATGGTAGGTCTCAAGCTTAGGCTCGTTTCACTTTATGACACCTGCAACTATACGTCTCTTCATAGCTCCGTTTTTGTCGGAAGTTGTATGGCAAAGGCGGGATGCTGAGATTCATCGTTTAGCTTGTCCCTCCGAGAGTGAAACGGTTTCGCGGATTGCGGATTGCTTCTCGGCTCAGAAAGGTTTAGGAGCCGGCCGACCTAAAGACTCGGAAAAGGTGATCCCAGTACCACTACTCCTACCACTACTACTACTGGTAACTACTACTACTACTACTACTACCACTACTACTACTGGTAACTACTACTACTACTACTACTACTACTACTACTACTACTACTACTACTAGCCACCACCCCCCCCCCC
>BGNK01000951.1:17730-61466 GCA_003297005.1 Symbiodinium sp. clade A Y106 | reverse complement strand
GCATGCAACAGGGGTAGTGGGTAGGGGGCGGGGGCCGCCTACTACTACTACTACTACTACTACAACGACAACTACGACTGCTACTGCTACTGCTACTGCTACTGCTACTACTACTTCTACTCTACTACCACTACCACCTTGATCCTGCCCCTGCGCTGCCCCTACCTACGACGACGACTACTATCCGCCAGCTGCTACTACTCGTCCTACTCCTCCGCCTTGGTGGTGGTACTGCTCTTGCTGCTACAACAACGCTGCGCTTGCTCCTGGTGCGACCACCACCACTTCAGACGCTGTGCTTTTGGAAGCAGCTTAGGGTTCCTGGACGAGCGCAGAGGTGCGCCTCCGCGGCCGAGCAGCTAGTTGTGCCAGCGAAGATGTTGCCAGATGTCTGCTCTGGCCTGAACGTGCCGGGATCAGGAATCAGGCGCGACAGCTCATTTCAAAGAACTGAACTATAGAACAACAGAGCACCTACCGACTCAAACCCCAGCAGTCACCATCACTCACGGTCACTAACGAAACGAGTGTTCAGAATCGAAAAGCTGGAGCGGTTTCAAAATGACTTGAAGGTTGCCAAACCCCTCCGAACGTCCAGGATCTGAACTCCCTAAACCCTAAACCCCTAATCCCCTAAACCCTAAACTCCCGAGTTCAACATTCTCCAGAAGTCGAGCTGCCTCCAAGGACTTGGCCAAAAGTGCGCGGAAGGGCTCACCAGACTGGAAGCCGCAGTTTTCATGCCTCCAACTTAGGGACTTAGGCTCTGAGAGCGGTGGAGCTCAGGTTTGAGCCCCCCGTGGGCTCGGCAGGGATCCTTGGAACTAAGAATACTATAAGCATATCGTTGTTATCACACACGGTGACGACCTCTAAACAAGCACATTCTTGAACATCTAACCAGGTATTTTAGACTCCTTCCGAGGCCGTCGGGATTTACACGACGGTGTACCTGTGGTTTGTAAACATGCGGCAAATTTTAAACACAACTTGCAAACACTATACGTGGTGTTGGCGGTCCGGCCGCTCTCCACTTACTTAAAACACTTCACCGTATGATTATTTTTAGTTTTATTTGTATCATCATTATTATTGGTGTATTATTATCATTATCATCGCTGCATTGTTCCGTCTGCTTGTCCTTCGCGGTTTGCTGAGACGGTGGGAAAGTATCTAACTGGAAATGAGATGCGAAAAGCTTCTGCCACACCCACTTCTAAACATTTCCAACATGAGAGTTCTCATGTCTTCAAAACTACACAAACCCCAGGCCGTGAACCCTTGTTTTGAACCCTATTCCATCATAGCCAAGCTTAACAAGAAGATGCTTTATTTTGGACAGACTTCGTCTTCTCATGCCATCAGCTTTTCAGAGATCTCGAAATAAAAGTACAATAACACTATTACACGTACTAAATAGTCTTGGGACTGGTATTGTTGCTTTTACAGTTACTGCATATGTTTTAAGTGGTGATATACTAAGATGTTACAGTAGTGCAGTGCTCTCGTTATGATTGCATTTTTGAATAATAGCATACAAAGTAGTTGAATATCAATATACTAAGATCACAGTACAACTTAGCGCAACTATATGGTCAATCAATGTAATGAGTTTCTTAGATTCCACTTCTATGTGATGCCAGCAGGTGATGAACACCAGGTGAGTCTGATCATCGCAGTGCTCACAACTTGAGCTACAGCTTACTCCTGCATTGCAAGTAATTATAATTACTTGCAATGCAGGAGCCGCTCAAGTGAACAAATTCGCTGCTATTATTAGAATAGGGTTTTGGGGCCGATTATACTATACTGTAACAAGGAACCCCAAAATAGTATTGGTAATACGGAGGCTCATTCTCATCAAGTCAAACAGTTCTTCCTGGGGAGATCCCGGCTCTTAGAAAGAAGAGTCAGCAAACCGAAATTCCACACCGCACGAACGGTTTGGGTTTCGAGTTTCGGCGCTCACACTCGGACAAGCCAGACGAGGTTCTTGGTGCGCGCCGACAAGCTAGCTCGGTGCACTCGAGTCAGAACAGGGTTTCAACACTCACACTCGGAGGGTTTAGGGTTATGCGATTCCGTAGCTTCAGGGGCAAAGCTAAGACACTGCACTCCGGATCTGACGATATTTCTCACGGCTGTGCAACGGGGCCGTCCAGACCTGCTATGTCTACGTAATGTACTACATAGCATGAGTTCGGCTACGAGGCATGAAGATAACCGCACTGGATGACGCGGGTCTCGAAGCTGCAGCATGAAGTTAAGCGGGCTCAGGGATAAGCCTGATCAGGTGTGCCAAAGAATGCCAAAGAAGGGGTATGGTTACTCCGCAAACAGCACCAAAGCCTCCTCCCTTCCGAACCCAACAACACCTCAGGTTCTAATCCGCACGTCCTTCTTCAGAATCCTTGCTCTTGCCTTGCCCTCTCAAAAACCAAACGGGAGCTGTTTGCCTCGTGTAGAGTCCCGCGATGGCCGTGAGCCTCTGATGTCGTCAGAATATCAGAGAAAGCAAGAAGAGTACTCTAAGAACGATGATATGATACTACAATAATGATATGACAACTTTTTGCAACTGGGCTTGAGGACTACCCATACTATGACAACGGATACTGTAACAGTACCATAAGAACATTCTTATATTGATAATATACAGCTGTCTATCCTCAGGCTCAAACCATGAAGAATTACACTCCCCGCACCCCCACCCCACACACCCGAATGAGGAGCACCAGCAGCTCCAAAACATCAAATACCACCAATCTTCTTGACTACCAGGCGCAAAACAGCTCTGAGCTCAATGTTACAATGTAGGTGTCTGACTAGTCCGTAAAAATCTTCCCTTACAGTGCCTGATACCTATACGAGTATACATACGATAACATACCCAGAAACCGCTAATTTCTAATTATTCAAGCTTCCCATCTTCCTGGTTTGCTAAGTCTGCAGCATCTTCTCCAATTCATCTGCAGACATGATCTTCTTCGGTCTCTCCTGGCAGTTTGAAGCGCGGCGGCTCCACATTCGGGCTCGAGGTCTTGTGTGATCCGCATTCGACACGCACGCTCGCAATGCAGGCACGGATCCAGGCGAGAGGTCAGAGTGCGGCTTGCTACAAGGACGTCTGCTCTCAGGTGCAGCACAGCACGTGCTTCTACCATAGATACCCATCAGGCCATAAATATTCACCGTACAACCGGCTACTTCGCAGAGGCCCTGTGCAGAGACTAAATCTCGGGCTGCACCCTCTCCTGTAAAGCAAGAAGAACGAACCGCCTGGGGTTTAGTAGGGGTCAAGGTGTTGTTTTTGCCCGTTTTCGGGTGCAGTGTAGAGTTTAATTAAGGCTTCTTAGGATCACGGTGTGAACCTTTAGGGTCTACGGTCTATTTGCATTACAAATCAAAATTGCCAGGGCTTCGTGGAAAGTGGCACTCGCGAAAACAGGCTTTATGCAGCTTCTGGCTATCCTGAGCGACTCCCTGGCTCCTCAGCCCGACCCTCACTACACTTAAAACTTCACAAGAACAGCAGCTCCGAAGATACTAAGACGAACTTAAACCCTTCAAAGACAAGCTACCATCCTCAAACCCGGACACCGAATTCGATTTCCCCTCCCCCCTCCCGGTTGCCCCCCACACATGGCCCGCCCTCCTGAAGCAAGGACTGAAGAAGGTGCTCGGCCTCCTTCACCTCAGAGTGGGAGTCTCGGAGCTCTGAAGCTAGGCATGTATGTGGTATACCGTGATAGACAGTTTATTTTTGGTTTTAGTTTTCAAAAAGTGCCGGATAGCAATGATACAGGAATTAACACAAGAGCAGGACAGCAGATGCTAGTCAGAATTAAACTAGCAGGAGCATCAGTTCCAGTAGATGATATGCCGCATGAGAAGTTTAGTACGATGCTTTCAGAACAGGTGCTTGAAATAAAAGATTTGGGTCTCAAAGTGTTCGATTAGATGAGAAACATCTAATCTTACAGCGCTGCGCGGTGTTTGATTAAATTTAGTAAACATTGTTAAATTAATTATCTAAATTAATTTATCAATGCCTTTGACATTAAATAATACAAATACTTTGACAGCAGAAAAATATTGTTGCCGGTGGAACAAATGGTTTATACGCTACGAAATGTGAAATCGGAAACAATGCCCGAATAACCTCCAACACAGATGAAATAGCAGTATTGAACACAAACAATGACAAAATTTAAATAATTTAATTGCATAAATACTGGCTTAACTAACACGTACCAAACTAACACACAATTAGCAACAAATTTTGACGATAAAACTGAAATAGACACAACATTAATAAACTACTATACATCATCACAAATAGATACAAATTTATCTACTAATTATCAAAGTAACACATATTGGCTACCAGCTTTTACAATAAAACTGAAATAGATACAACATCCATTGGAAAGATGGTCTTTAGAAATCCCCTATTTGATTAGGCTTATCCAATATACGTGTAAAAGTGTAGGGGGGGTATTGGTTGCAAGACCATCTAGCCGATGGGCGTGTCCTCTGCTAATTTAATATAGGGGCCTTAGCAATTAGAATAGGGTTTTGGGGCCTATTATACTATAATTATAACAAGGAGCCCCCCGAAATAGTATTGGTATTTTTCTGTGCCCCTTTGTTACGTACTTCTTTGAGGCACAGTGTCCGCCCAAATGACATCGCTAGGCACCATCTCTCCGATCGAGATGCAAAGGCCTAAGCGGGATCTCGTCATCCAAAGGGAGCACCCACATTTGGGAGTTTCCGAAAATTAGGGGTACCTTATTTTGGGGTCCTTGTAGTAAGGATCCTACTATTTAGGGTACTATATTAGGCTCCCCTATTTTTGGAAACTCCCATTTATGAAATTGCTAATGACGTCATCAGCGCATGCTTTGTGTCCTAGCAGCACGTCCTTACCTCTCCCTCCCCCTGAGCCCCGGTTCTGCAACCATCCTTCTGCCCTGCCCTTGTCGGCACAGCAGATTTTTTCTGGAGTATACGAAGCTGCAATCAAGCGGCCCCAATTTAGGGCAACCCAGGCTGCGAATTGCACCCACGCGCATTGCTAGTTGCTAGGTTTCGGCGTCGTGCCACTACTTCGGCGTGCGACAGTATTTGTTCACACCTGGAAAAGGGAGGCAAAGCTCTCAAAATCAAGGTCTCGTCTCAGAACCCCCCCCCCTCCTTCCTTGCTTTGAAGTTGCTCGGCCACAGGCAGAGGAATGTATTTTGATTTATTGCCAATTGCAAGCAGGATTGTTTGGCCTTCGCGTCAGCAAGCCAAGCCCAGCTTAAGAGACCCCGACTTCGAGAAACATTTTAGCGGATGAGTCTTTGTCATCCTACACAAAACTCCATGGGTCTCAGAGAGTACAGAATAAAGGGCTGAAACCAAGCTTTGAGGTCAAAACATACTCAGTCAAGCCTTTGCGTGGCTACACGAGGCTTCTCGAAGAAGCGGCTGCCTCAAGGAGGAACCTCGGGCAGTGCTGACCTAAGCCTCGCTTGAGGTCCGCATACTTAAATTAAACCGGTTATAGCCAAAGCCTCCATGTACCGCCTTAAAACACCTGTATAGGAGCACCTTGGAGGCCTAAGTATATGCTATATGGGTAATTAAACATCCCTACCTTGTGGAAGGTAGAAACAAGCAGGGCTTCTGATTTACAGGTAGGAGTGGCGTTTCGGCAGAAATGTTCTCCATTGAAAGCTTTCTTGGGTTCGGCCTCTCATGTCTCTCATGTATCGAACGAACGCGACGCATCCTAATGATCCTGAACTTCTATAGCCAACAACCGTCAGACACAGGAAGCATCACCACTGATTGCTCAGGCTCATGGCCCCTCGATCCCAACCCTCATCCAATCCTGGTTTGGATGGGCAGGTGGCCGTGCCCAGGGAGATAGTTGCAGCAAGTCTGATTGCGAGACCATCGCTGGCAGTAAACAGCACCGCTGCAGATAGCAGCAATAGCTCGTACAGCGATAACAGGAGGAGCACGAATCACGACGCACTTTATCGCAAACAGCACATGCAAGAAACCATGAAACTGCTAGTCTCGTACGGACAACATAGTCGAAAACAGAGTGACGGTAGATGCGCTAATGACGTTTGCAATGGTAGTAGTACTGCCAAGGGTTACAGTGGTGAGACTAATGATGACTATGATGATAAAAACAAGCTGGTCATTTACAGTGCTCCTGCTAGTATATGACAGTGGCAATAGACGGAAGAAACAGCAACAGGAACAGTAGCAATGGCAAAAGCGACAGGAGCAACAGCAACAAGAAGACTAACCGTCGGTATGGCCACCGCCACCGGCGCCGCCGCCACCACCACCACCACCACCAAACTCTTCATCGTGAGCATTGGCAGCATAGTTTGCAGATTTGCTCACCAGCACCAGGAGAACGGAGAACCACAGGGATAAGAATTATATCTTCAGCACTCAAGCAGGAAATCAACCATCAGAGTCGTGCATTCGGCGTGCTTTGACAAGACAGTGCTCAGATCTGCGGTGTGTCTGACATTGTGATTCATTACGCAGAATTGGTTCGATGTGATGGCATTCCTGTAAGGCCAACCCGGTGCTGATTCGCTGTACATACATTGCAAATTCCAAGCCCCGGCGTAATGTGCTTGCCCGAGGTGTCTGCACAGGTAGTCGCACCAATGACCAGCACGCCGCCACCGAAAGCAAAGCCAGTCTACAGATCGGCAGTACCAATCCCCAGACTGCCAGAGGTCTTGCACTTCGCCACCCTAAACCCTGCAAACAGCCCTTAAACCCTAAACCCTGAACCGTGTGCTAGTGGAACTGGGCTCGGAACCTCCAAGAAATTCAAGTGCAGCAGCCCGGTGGAGGCGGTTGAGCAGGTGGCACCCTTGTGACTTCAGAAGGGCTTTGTAAGGTTTAGGGTAAGTAGTTAAGTGTAACGGCGTTGGGTCCGTAAGGCTACATTATGGCTTTGGAATATGTTGCAGGATTTTGGAAGCCAAGGGGCATGCAGCTCTGGCATTCTTAGGCATGAGTTAGACGCGTATAGGCTTGAGATGCGTGCTCCAAGGAGACAAGGGTTGTGCTTCAATTCACCATTCGGAGCCGGGACTGGACTGCTTGTATCTTTGCCGTGCTGGTACCGGTGACGGTGTTTGGGCCCTTCTCCATTCTGCATTAGCAGTGCAAATGCTGCGACCATGTTGGAATTTGTTTGTGTCAGCAAACACGACTACGATCGTCCTTCAGTTCTTTCGGGAAGCCAGCGAATCGAGCTGCTAGCATCGGAGAGAAGCTCTGGAAGCCATACCATCGTTTGATCAGGCCGCAGAACTACCAGACTTGCTCGCAACCGGATTTTGTTCGGGGGACTGTGACCCACCAGGGATTGCAAGCCAAGGCTCGCAAGGCCCGTGAGGTTGCCGACGGCCTCTGCCATCAAGCGACAGGCCCATGACTGATGCAGTGCCCATGGAGGCCCTTCCCACCAAGCCATGTGCGAGCCGTGGCTCAGGTGAATGACTGCACTGTTCCTGGGGTGGTGCAGTTGAAGTCGCAGCACGAGTCTGCAACAGTCTCAGGCGTTTCTGATACAGCAAAAAACTCTTCCAAAGCTTAGCCCAAGTTCTTCACGAGTTTTTGCACCTGCCCATCCAGGAGGCGGGTGGACGGGGTGATGGGGTCATTCCCTGCTCCGAGAAATATAACAGGAATGGGAAGCCGCTCCATCATGGAAGGGGTGGTGTCCACGGCGTCCATGACGTCCTCATGCTCGGTGAAGCCGTAGACCTAAGTTCTGGCATGATGGCGCAATGCTCTTGTCGTCGTCCTATTCGCCGATTCGCCCTCGTCGTCGTACCGGTGGTGGCGGTGGTGGTGGTGGCAGCAACAGCAGCAGCAGCAGCTGCTGCAGGAGTAGTGCGCCGTGGTGCCGCTGCTGCTGTTGCTGGTGACGCGGAAAGTGGATGAAGGGTCATGGCAACGGCGAAAGCGATGTTGGCAGTGGCGATCATGCCGATAGCCATAGTCCAAGCAATCATGCTTTTGCTCTTGGTATTGCTGTTGGTGATCAGTGACTGTGACGAGCAGGGATGGAGAATGATGGAGGGTACGGGTACTAAGGGAAATGTGTCGATGACGATGATGTGGACCATCTGTGCTGTCGAAGAAGTGTACTGACAGCAAAACAAACAAGAATCTAGAACTTCTCGAAACTAAACTCGACGCAAGGCACGGGAAGCAACGCCTCATCCCACTCACGCAGGCTGCGCGCCCGCTGAAGTTTCTCAGGTTCGAAGCCAGGGAAGCTCGTTGCCAATACCTGACGCAGTTAGGATTCATGTAGTGGCGCCGGTCTACCACGCAAGTGCATGCCAGCACATTCATACAACCACCGTGCGCACCCCAATCGCCGAACAAAGGCGGTCCCTTGTGGGACGTATTTTAGGTGGGCTGCTTTAACAGAACCTTGAAGCACTACGGTGCTATGCCCCGGAATCACCCCGAGTAAGCATGGGTGCCAAGCATGTCCTTTTTCGGCACCCCTCCCGCACTCCCCGATCCTCCAGATCGGAACATCGCCGCACGATATCGCGATATGCGGCCAGGATGAAAGGTGCTGCCCCAGAAGCATCCACGGCGGTTGCGGCCGGTCGGGATGAATGCCCGTGGCAGACTAGGACCGCACCTCTTCAGGAGGGAGAGCTTCAAGATTAATGATTCCGCTGTCTCAGACCTCTTTTACAACGGGGAACGAAAGCTCATGCACCTTGCACACGGCACTGTTGCAGCTTCTCGGGATTCGTCCCCGCCCAGCGCGTGAAGTGGGCAGCACCGATGGAGCAGCCGACCACCACCAGTGGCGCATTCGATTTCTTGCTAACATGCTCAAGGATGTGGCCGATGTCTCCCATTCCCACATAGGCAGTGGCAGGTAGGCATGTCGACTGGAGAGGTAGGTCATCGTGACCTGAAGGGCTTCTAATTAGTCGGAACCTTTCCTGGTCTTTCCCAATCTTTGAGGCACTCCGAACTCCCCTTCTACGAAACCTTGAAGGACCAATCATTCGAGCCTCAACCCGCTCCCCCACCTTGCATTACGCCGACTCCAACCTTCAAGTTGCTGAAGGTCTTGGCCATGTGGTGTGCGATCATGCCAGCAAAGCCTAGCGGGGGTGTTAATACGTTGAAAAGGGTTTTGGGTGGGGTGGAAGGTTTAGTTGAGTAAGGAGCCCTAGGGAATAGTGGATAGTTATGTACATATGATTCCGAGGGGGGGCTTAAGGGCGAGCAGGCACGCTCTCTATTGAGGGTCCGCTCGGTGTCAGGTGGGTTTGCAAGTCTTTGCAAGGACCAGCTGCTCAAGAACAACCGTGCCCCGAAGGGTTTCCAAGAGCGCCGAGCCTGGGCCTAGGCGAATGGGTGGGAATGCCCAGAATAACATATAGATATATTAATAAATATACAGAGATATATATATATATATGTATACACATCTTTCTGTACATCTCTAAATCTTTTCTTTCCTTTCCCCAGGCTTGAGGGCATCTCTACATCGCTCTCTCTCTCTCTCTCTCTCCTGGGCATGGGGACCGGTCAAAATCCCCAATGCCTTTTGATTGGGTTTCGGAGAGTGAGAAACGAGTGTAGGACCTCCATTGGGCTACAGCGATAAAGTCTACGATGTCGTTTTCAGGATGTACGTACACTCTCAAGCATATATGTGTTCCTTCACCCAGTGTTCCACGGTACGGTCAAAACGAATCAATCACAGAAGGTAAAAGGTGCAACTCACGGCCGTGGGGCACTGCCACTTGCATTTACAACTCTGCCCCTGACTTTTACAAGTCAACTACATCCGGTACGGCAAGGAAAGACTTCATGCCCGGCATGGACGCAAGGAGTTTCACTACACTCACGAATGAAGAGGGGACACAAAAAGTTACACCGGATGAATTGGCATCCCCCTGAGAAGGTGTACATTTGAATTATCAACGAGGATGGCAGGGGGAGTGGAAAGTCTTGGCCAAGATGGCCTCAGACTATCCTGCGGAAGGACCAGTTACTTTCAGGAGGAAGGGGCAGATAGACCCCCCCCTCAACGGCACAGGAAGCGGGAGGGAGGTCACTGCTCTCTCTTTCTCTCTCTCTCTCTCTCTCTCTCTCTCTCACTCTCGCTGCATCCAGATACTATGTCCCACTGCGTGGGGCGGCTGCAATCCTTAAAGAACGACCTTGGTAACTACACACCTTTCATTGCACCCAAAAGCAAGAAGAGAAGAAGGACCTGATGAGAAGGACCCAGCAGCCTCTTCGAGAGTTGGTCCCGATGCCGGGAAAAACAAGCCTGGGAACTGCTTCAACGGTAGCAGAAACAGGAAACAGCTGGACCCTGGTTATACAAGGCATAATACACCTACATCTTTCTGAGGTAATAGCAGCCACAGAAAACCTTTCCAAATCAGCACTGCGAGCAGGATTGCTTCCGGTTCGCTGCTGTCACCGATCCAATCCACACCAAGCCTGGATCAGCGCTTTGCATACCCCTTTAGATAGACCTACAGAGCAAAGCCATAAAGCCTCAAGACCGAAAGCCCCGCAGCACCTTCGGCTCCAAGGTGGCTGCCGAGAGACAGAGCTTGGTTGGGCAGCTCGATGTGCTCCCTGCGCACCGAAAGCTCCTTGAAACCCAAAGTCTCGGTTGAAGTCTCAAACCCCAGCATATTCCACGATGCAGGAGCTCCCTTGACAAGTGTGCTGGATTGGACTATGCATGTAAAGGGCCCCCGAAGTCCTTCCATTGCATTTATCGAAGGACAAGGATGAAAGAAACAGCTGACCCTTCGACAACGACTCCGGAATCACCTCCTAGTTGCACTAGTTGCTTGTCTCAGCGCAGGCTCGTGCTCCTGTCAACGCTACCGCTTTGGGGTTTTCCATGGCGGCCTCTTCGAAATAGTCAACATTGCTAAAGCATCGTGGTATCTCGAGTTCATCTACAGCACAGGGAGTGGCTTTGGGATACCGCGAGGCGTCTTGGCGGGCAACATGCACAGTGGGGCGGTTCCGCGCCTCCCGTTGGAGGTGCACATGTGCGATCAAAGCCGTAGTCCAAATTCCTGTGCAGGCCTTCGTATGGTGCCGTCTCCATCCATTTTTTCGTGAAACTCCTGTTTCAAACTGCTCAAAGCCTCTAAAGTCCTGGCACGGCCAAGAGCTGAGCTCATGGATCCCGCTTCGCTTAGTCGTGCTCGTAGCAGAAGCAGGAGCAAGCAGTATTCTCATTATTAATATTGCTAGTATTATTATGCGTAATTCTTAATCCCTGAATGCTAAACCTGAATGTTCCATACACGATGCCTCGAACACATGTGAGTGCATGCTGGCGTGTAGTCATCAAATGACTGATCAATCGGCCAGCCTCAGAGCAAATTTCCCTTGTTTTGATAGGTTTCCAGAAACTTCCACGAGATCTAGAAACTTGCCTGTCTAGGGTTCCCTAGGTTTTTATGTTTGTTATTGTGAGTAAGTAGCAGTAGTAGTAGTAGCCGCACTGCTAAACCAAGTAACGAGTAAACAGTGACAGTAGGAAAAGGGTCAGTACTGGTGGCAACAGCCGCTACCGATAGAACAGTTGACGTCATTGACAAAAGCAACAGCAGAGTCACTCCTTCATTGACAGGAAATCGATGCCAATTAAAGACCGTTCAACCCCTGACGAAGTATGCAAATTGGGCGCAAGCCCTGTGGCCGTCAATATCAGCATCATGATATTCCGGATTCTGCTGAATCATGCGGCCATGGGCCATGGATGCCTTTGTAGCGCCTACGATAAGGGCCTTGACCATTAGAATAGGGTGTTGGGGCTACATAATACTATATTTGTCAAAAGAAATCCACCAACAAATGGTGCTGGTACTGTTTTTCTAGTTCTCCCAAAATCCTAACATAGGGGCCTTAATAATTAGAATAGGGTTTGGGGTATGTTATACTATAAATATAATAAGGAACCCTCAAAAGAGTATAGGTAATTATTAAGGCCCCTCTGTTGCGCTGGCTCTCGGGAAGGTCCTTCTCGGGCCTTGCCGTGAGGGCCAAGGAGGCCAGGCCAAAAGTGCAGATCCCGATCCAGGGAGGGTGGGTTAGGGTTAGCTTAGGGTTTTAAGGTTTAGGGTTGAGGGTTTGAAGTTTGAGGGTTTTTTTGACACTCACACGGGGACAAGCCTGGCAAGGTCTGCAGCGATACTGGTTCCGGGTTCAGGGTTATGGCGCTCACACTCGGACAAGCCAGGCGAGGTCATTGGCCTAGGGTTTAGGGTATTTTTTCCCCTCCTACCTAGCAAGGACCAAGCCCGCATTGCAGGGTAACTCCGCAGTGACAGTTGACTAAGCTGTACTTGGGTATTGTCGTTTGGAGGCTTCGGCCTTTGTTCCATTGATTGATGCCTTCAAAATTCCAGGTTTGTCGGTTTCAGTCTTCAGGACTCTTGAGCCACTCGCAACTCATGACTCCGCAATACCGGGCATAGTGACTATGGAGTTTTAAGGCTTTTTGTCTCAATGTGCTCAGGGCATGTCTTGCCTTGAGGGCGCCTAAAAGGCCGTGAACTGCCCAAAACCGGAACAATGGAAAGCTAGCCTTTCGGAGACTGGGTTCTTCTTCAAAAACTTAGCATAATCGGGATCTACAGTAAGTGAACATAGTAATTGACACGGTTTCTTTGTTTCGGTAACTTCAACTTACATTCCTTGGCAAGAACCCCTCCGAGACCCGACCTGCTGAGGGCCACAGGCTGCTGCAACTCCTTCACTGTGCCTGGGACTTCAGCCACGTCCAAAAGTTGGGGCTCAGGGATGCTAGAGAGGAGGGGACAATTCCCTGTTGCTTCGTAGGGTGAGGACACTTCTTCGGATGTTATCGCTTCCTTAAGGCTTAAGGCACATAAGAAGTCCGTGATATCAAATTGTGCAGCCAAAAAAGACATATATCGGGAAAGCTTCCAAGCAAGACCCAGGCGCCCAAGCGCTTCAGCTCGGGCGACGCATCCGTGCTGAAGACCACTTGAGGCCGGACGGCCATCGTGAGCAGCGGCATGGCTCTTCTTTCTGAGTTTCAGAGCTCGAGCTCGGAAGGCGTTGACTTCGTCCGCTAAGAGGGGCGCCCGGGGTCTTCTCTGTTTCGGGTTTGGGGTTGAAGGTTCGGGAACCGATGGTCCTCAAACAAGGCTGCTTTGGGCCTGACCTGCAACATGAAACATGATGAAACAGAGCTGCACCTTTCTCGACCATGATAAGGTTCAGGATGGTTCAGGAGCCTTCTGCATCATCGCCACACTCGATTGGTCCGGTCTCCGGGCTCTGCGCTGTTTGATGCCCGAAGCTGGGGTTGCGGCATCTCGCACTCGAGCGAATCTGGCGAACTGTGTGTAGTCCACGAACTCGGATCGACCAAGCACCGCGAGCATGGAACGGAGAAGCGGGGGGTTGGAGGCTGTGAGAAATCCTCTGGCAAAGGCATCGTCTGAGCAAGGCAAGGAAATCGAGGGCTTTGTCGCATGTTCTGGCCACAGCGCAAGCCCTGTATTCATGTAGTCGATGCGTCACGGCCCCCACGGTAATGAGCTTGCTGCCTGCGCAAAAGGCAGCGGGACCGTGCTGGCCGGACCTCCAACCTCAGCGATCGTCCAGTCAAGACAGCAAAAACACACGATCAAGCGGCTTGAAGCAGTTCGGGCTCCAGAGACTCACATCAGGAGAGCTCTTCGCACAGAATCCAGCATGAAGTATTTTGGCAGGAAATGTGGGGCGCTGATGCACCTGGCTTGATAACCCAGGAACTGTGGCGAGCACGACCACTGGTGTGCAACCAGCCGACAGCGCATGTAGGAACCGCATGGCCTCTCGTACATGCAGCATTCAGCCGCTGCGAAGCTTGGAGATGGGCCAGAAACAAAGCAGCAGTCGTCGTATGGGGCCGCGACTGTGAGCCTGCCCGTGGCTCTCTAGAAACCACACAATGGTATGGCCACCGTCCATCTATATGTTCTCTAGTTTTTACGGTTCAGACTCGCTTCTGAGCTTGCAGCAAGGTCGGACACATCTCCAGGCAACACCTCGCATCGAGCCATGGTCTACCATGCACGCCCCACAGGTTGCTCCGCTCCGGCGCTTTCTTCGCTTGGAAGCTTCTCATTGTATTCGCCTCGGCGCCGGCCCAAGCAGTCAGAGTTTCGCACAGGGAATCCCTGCGTTTTTAACCTCCCCTCCCAGTGCTTCTCCCCCCGCTTCCCTCGTGAGGCAAGCCGGGCCAGTTTACATCATTCGTGAAGTTGATGCCAACGCCTGGGAATTCTGGGGCTGTGTCTTGTACGTTGTAGCAAAGCTTGATTCCCCTTCCAACATTTGGGAGGTTGTATACGAGACCAGTGAGCAGTTTGACGGATACGATTTTATAGTAACGTCTATGGGACAATGCAGGGGATGTGCCACCTTTCGCATGGGATTGTTGCTCAGAGCCTCAGCATGAAACCAAACACTGACATTGTAAAACCGTGCCCTCATTCACTCGAGACCTCACCTGTGTGACACAACTGTTGCTGTGCGAAAAAATGCACCTGCTTCAAGTACAGCCGGGCCGAGGCGGACGACGCGAAGCGTTTAATTAAGTTCCATAGTATATACTACATTAGACTAAGAACTTTGCCAAGCAGAAGTCGCTGTTCAGCAGAAGGTCGCCGAAGGAGCGCACCGAATCTGGCACGAACAGCTTGCATTGGGGGACATGTCGTGGTGGTCAGTGGTGGTGGCCTCCGAACCATCGGCCAAGCACAGTTGATGGGGCCTTGGCAAGGCGAATGCTGGGTAAAACATGCACGGACTGCGGCGGCGCAAGCACAATATGTATGTCGAAGGTCAAATATAGTATATGATACATAAAACTATATAGCAATAAATAAGACTGAATAGAAATAAATAGTAGTATATACAAACGTGTAGCAGTACCTAGTAAGAATAAGAGCGTGGGAACAGTTTCGTCAAGAATGTGATCCTTGAGGAGAGGTTCGAACGCCGACCCGAACAAGAACAATAACTCAAATGTGTACTTAGAACAAAAACCAAGAGACTAAGAATAATCATAACGATAAAACACAAGAAGCGATCGACGATAATATGATAATGTACAGTAACGTATTTGTTACGAGAAACAGCCCAGTGAGTTCCAGACACGAGACAACTCCGCTCTCTCCTGCGGGTGCGGGCAGCGGATCAGCTTCCAGCACCCAAACAGATTTGTGGGCTTAGGGGTTTAGGGTTTCGACGCTCACACTCGCACAGAGGGTTTCGACGCTCACACTCACACAAAGCATTTTAGGTTTTCGGCGCTCACACTCAGACAATCCAGGTGAGGCATGTGGTTCGGAGTCTGTAGAGTGAGACGAAACTAATGGGAACGTTAAGTCATCGACAAAGACTAATTTAGAAGCAACGACGTCACTACAATAGTACAACATCCCCCTCTCGAAATCTTCAAGATGAACAGCGGCAGTGGTTATAACGCCTAGGGACGTACGAGATTTCGAGGGCTACGATCGGCAGATTAGAATGAGGGGGTGAGGTGACGCTGAGCGGCCTTAGCGAGTATGTCAACCGGGACGGTTGGTGTAGCTTCTGTGATCTGTTGGCGGAAGTCACACGAGTTCTACTATAAAAGCTAAGCCACTCCTATGAGGGTCAGGGTGGAAACTGAAGACTAATTAAGAGATCCATCTAGGAGTAAGGGGCGGGAATGCCCGGGGTAGAGGAGTTGCTGTCCTGGGGACCATATTGATCCCATGACTACCACAGGTCGCCAAGAACTCGTATGTCTTTGCCCCGTACTTCTCTACCACAACTGCACCACACCCAACAAGGAAGACCAAAAAGGCTGAGCAGGGCGTCCAAACCCTACAAAGAAGAGCCATGTACCGACCTATATGTTCATTTATTCTTGAATTACAGACGACACACGTGCAGCTAATTATGAACAAAGCACTTGCATTGCGGTTTAGGGTTTAGGGCATCAAGTTTCGCCTAGTACTTGAATTGTACTAAAGGCGAACCAAAGGAGAAGCACGACCCGCCTTCAAACTGGTGCTGAAAAAGCATGGTCGTGAAAGCCCGTCCTCATCAGAGACAACGAAACGGACTGCCAGTGACAGCCGCTGCTCCGGTGTCATGCCTTAGCTTCTCCATCTTGCGGGTCGTCATGTTCGGAAAAAACACTGCATGAAACCTATGATCATTCCTGTCGAGTCTTTCCTAGGTGGGGCCGCTATGGCTATGTTTCACGAATTTGCACGATCCCGCAAGCCCTAGCTCATATATCCCCAGCCGAACGGTCTGCGGTCCGGGCTTGTTGCCACTGATGAAGCAGCGCGGTGTATCAACGCACGCGTGTCCTTATGCTGCAAGTGAGGCCACGCGCTCCTAACGCACCATCGTCAGGCGGGCAAGATCAACAGCCAGAAAACACGTGGATGATCTCATTGAACAAGCTCGAGCTGTCTGCAAGGTGCTCATAATGCTGCATGTAGTTCGTGGCACTTAGAAAAGCTTGCAGCAAGACCAGCGTCTCTCATAACTCTCCCTAAGCCCTAAGGTCTAAGTCCTAACATCCAGAATCCAGACAGACGGTCCCAATAAATGTGTCACGAGGTTGGCAGCCGGCAAATGGCATTCAGTGACGCCGCGTGACCATTCGTATTTGGGGACTTTCACAACATGATGATGATAAACCTCCAAATGTAGCGATCCATACTGTTGGTACCCCGAAAATCGGAAAACGAACTTCCTGTATCCACCATTCGCCATCACTCGCCGATCGACTGCACAAAGAAACCTTAAGACCCGCACACCGTTTTGGGAGCCCGCAAAGCTTACTCGGAACCGCCGCGTGAAGGATTGCCTGACAATCACGGCAGTCATGAACTCGAGAGTCTGAGACCGAAGAGCCACTAAATTCACTAAATCCTATGCTGTAGCCTCAGAATCGCGCCTTTGTCCCACCGCCGAGCGCCAAAAGGTGCCTGCAATTGCTTCAACTGTCACAGAAGAAGCTTCAGCAAGTTGGCTTCAAAGCTAGCTTTAGAGGGCCCTTGCTTCAAGATGCCAGGCCATGACCCCTACAAGTGCAAAAGCATCTAAGATGGCCACGCCCTGGCTCATCTACAGCGAGTGTCCCTTCTTTCAGCTCCGGGGCTTGGACAGTTCAGCGAGAAGGGAAGCGGAACCACGATGTTCCTCCACAGTTCACTCACTGTCGCAGGGTGTCGGGAAGCAAAGAACAGAATCCACGGCCACCGAGCCCACTTGATCCTTCATATCAGCTCCAAGATGATGCAAACGCCACTCTGCCATGGCCTCAAATTCCGATATGCACCACCTCAGCGAGAAGTATCTTCTAGGCTCAGCTGAAGGCTTTGGGCTTTCAGGTTGGGGACTTACCCGTTACCAAAGCTGAGCTCTTCTTCAAGAGCAAGTCTTAAGTTACAAGATTAATAAGTTTATATATTAATCATACTCATTCCGTACCCAGCTAGCCTCCTGGGAGTTTCCTGTCGGGTCCTAAGCATGGCCATCGGAAGCTACCACAGCTTTGAATTCTCCCAGTGGAGCTGCGGGAAAGCACCCGTTGATGAGAAATGAAGTAAGTGACCAAAGCCACTCAGCCAAAGCACGACACGATGAAGGATAATACGCTCTTAGTTTCGTCACGCTGTAGGCTGCGTAGTCCATGTAGAGCAAGTCATACAGCAAGGCAGTGTGCGCTGGGGCACGGACCACCATAGTTGGGCGTGAGCAGGCTATACCGATCACCGAAGAAGGCATCATGCGTTGCCAGCAGCAGCCTCATGCGCCGTGGCACTAGATGCCGGCTGCAGGTTTGGAACCAATTGTGGACATGTTTGCACAGTATGAATGACCATCGGAATGCAGGGGTTTCGAAAGGACCTTGGGGCTGTGTGTATATATGCGCAGATATGTATGCGCGTGTATACGAATATAGCTGTGCATCTGTACCTGCATCTCTCTCTCTCTCTCAAAGAGAAAATAATTATCCGTATTTGTATAATTATATATATATATATATTATATGTGTGTGTGTCTGTACCTCTACATCTATAACTCTGTTTGTTTCTATGTCCTCCATCTCTCATCAGCCTATATACATAGAGACCGTTCTCTGCCTGTACAGCCAATACTTACAACACTCCCCTACCTGAACCCTTCTGTTGACTGAAGCGCTTCGCCTTCTGCTTCTACAGACAGTTGACGCGAATCTCAGGCCTGACATGGTGTCAGGCCCCTGCATCCCACGATCTTTACGGCAAAAACTGAGCTTGAAGTCGCAACTGAAAAGGGCGACGAAGGCACCTGCCGAAGAAAATTGGCAAACATTCAGCCCCAGGGTTCACAAACTAGAGCCCAAAATGCAACGCCTGGGCATCCGGGCACGTTGCCAAGCCTGGTGTCGTACGTCTGGCAGGGGTTCGCGGACCGTCCACATTGAACAACTCCCAGGCACAATCTTCTCCGCATCAGGACGTTCAATGCAAAGTGTACCGGGCTTGTGTTGGGGGCATTGCTCTCAGACTCCTCTTCGGATGCTACCGTCGAGAATCTAGAACCTGAGCTAACAACGACCCGGGCTTCGGCGAGTTTTTCAAACAGCGTTACTACTACTGCTACTACTTGTACCACTACGACGACGACTACTACTACTACTACTGAAATTGTGATTATGCCGATTTTCTATTGTCTAAATATTTGTTGTATTCATGGTCTGATTAAACTTGTCATTAATATGATTATTCTTCTCTTTACATTGTTATGATGAGTGTTAGCATTGTCATAATTATTGGTATCGTTCTTATCTCCATTGTTACTATACTACGATCCTTTTGTTCTGCTTATTACTACTATTGCTAGTCTATTGTTGTTCCCTCGGAGGGCCGACCTGAAGAGTGTAGGGATCTGCCTCGAGACCCTGGGATCGCAGTCCTGGCTCGCCGCGGTCTTGCAACAGTACCTGATCTGATTTTTTAGGCATGCCTAAAATTTGTTTGAGGCATGCCTAAAAAATCAGATCAGGTATTGTAAATCCAAACGAACTCGAAGATCTGTTTCCATAAGACTTTCGCTGACATGTACATATGTTCTTCATTATGCGTACGTGTATGTGTGTATGTATATATATATATGCATACATCTGTCTGTGTGTAGATTCATACATTTTTGTGTCACTCGCACTCGGCGAGGTCAGGCGAGGTTTCTAGGCAACAAAACAGCAGGAAAACAACCAGACACATTGGCCCTGTGAACATTAACATGAACACCACTGCTCCGAGTACATTTACATCCACAGCTACCACGGCAGCTAAATCTCAGACCACTCAGGACAAACCTGTTGCGTCTTCCCCAACTCGTCTCCATTTCCAGCAGAAGCAAGCAAAGAAGTAAAAAACCTGCCACTCTGCTCATGTAGGCATACATATCTGTAGATATATGTGCGTGCAATATATGTATATATATGTATATATTCGTATATTAGACAGTATTTATAGGGCGAAAAAGTAAGTTGACACAAGTTGCAGCACCCAAAAGAAGCCGATGGAAGCCTAAAACGTGGAAGCTTACACCGCCTAAGGCCTGCAATGCACATCCAAAACACATAAATGCAGTCTGGAAAGGACTCAGACTCACTATAATCCCTAAACCATAGGTCCTCCACTTTCTTAAACCCTACAGATACTAAGCTCTCAACCCCAAAACGGCCCTAAACCCTAGAGCGGATTGGAAGTCCGAAGCTCCCAACCCTCTTCCCCTTCGCTTGGCCTCGTCGCTCCCACGGCCGGTCGTAGCCTGAGCTGCGCATCTGCAGCCACGGCTTCGGGTTTAGGGTTTAGGGTTCGGGTTTAGAGTTTAGGGTTTGTTGACGCTCACACTCGGCAATACCAGGCGAGGGGGGTTTTAGGATTTAGGGTCTAGACGTTTTTGATCGGCTTTGGAAGTTCGGTTTAGATTTCCCTCATCGTTGTTGTTGCGAGGATCTGGATTCGACTCGCACGGTCCCAAGAGGCAGGCACGGCTTGGGGTTTTGGGCTTCGGGTTTAGGGGAAAGGGCCTAGGGGCTTGGAAGCTGGTGGCTTTCGGAGTTTTTGTGGTGATTGTGGTGTAAAGTTTCAGGGCTCTTGAGGGGTGTTCAGGCTGTTGTGGGTGTTGAATGAAGTGTAGTACTTTCGCTCACAACTCAGCACAGTCAGGCGAGGTCTTGAGCTTGGCACCGATAGGGAGAATGAAGTCGTACCCTGCCTGGGCAGTACAAAGGCGGTAGAGTGAGACCCTCGGCATGCTCAATACCAGCGATGGCCATCATGATGATCACGATGACGCTGCGAATGGCGATAAGAAACAACACACAAAGACACAGTGTCCATCGAATTAAAAGGCAGTACCAGTCCTTTAGTTGATGCTGAGTGCTGGACATTGCGAGACCACGCAGGCATCAAGGCCTGGTTGGCTCAAAGACCCGCCGAATCAACGGTTTCGGCTTTGTTACCAAAGTTTCGCGATAGCTTCCACGAAGCACTTCGGAGGTTCAGGACGAACCAAAAACACCGTCAGACCTCTTGGTCCTGAAGTCCCTCTTTTCTGCCTCATGTGGGCTCGCTTCGAAACGGGTCTGCGCACCCGAGAGCAGCATGGGATAAGGGGTATTGAAATCATTCCAACAGTTGCAAACAATCGCAACGCAGGAGACAGCCAGCACAGCGACATGCTCGCTACCGACTCGTCCCCCACGAAGTCTGGCACAAATGCTTTGTCGCTACCAGCAAAGCGTCGGTGGAGATGTTCTTGAAGCTTGGGGGATGCCACACTTAAACAAACTGAACCAGCATCTGCTGCCATGAATTTACCTGAAACACTAAGCTTGACAACCTGGACCCTGTTATAAGTCTGCCTAGCCGAAGCCCAGTTCACAGGACTCTTCGAAAGCTCTCGAGATAAACCCTCAAGCGACTTTCGCCTCCTGGGCGCTTGCGGCCCATCTCGCAAGCGGTCCGAAACGGAACCGATGACTCAAGGACCCGGTCAGACGAGAGATGTTGAAGAGGAACAAACCAATCCAGAGTCCTCTGGTAGCGGTCTTTTCAAGGGTTTCGGCTCCGGGTCTTGTGAGTCTAGGGTTCGGAATTTTAAACCTCTGCGTGAGAGGTTCAATCCTTGTGGGGGGACTTCGAAGGTGTTGCGGTTCCTTTGGGCGCAATTCGTGTGGCATGCAGAGACAACAGTCGTGGTCGTCGTCGTCGTCGTAGGAAGACGTAATAAACCGTAGAACTATAGTAGTGAGTCGTCGTCGTCGTCGCAGCAGCAGCAGCAATGGCAGTGGCAGTAGCAGGAAGAGTAGGAGTTGTGCTCGTCATCGCCGTAGCCGTAGTCGTGGCCGAGGTCATACAGTCATAGTAGTACTTCGCACGGGCGGGTCCTGTGAGAGCATCTTCTCCAAAGATGTAGAGAGTGGACACCCTGGGATGCAAATCAGCCCGTTGGCTTCTGCAGGGCTTTGCTGCTGGGGCGATCTTCGAGGTTCTGGAATCGAAAATGCAAGTTCATACCAAGCTACATGAGGGCGCATCCGATGAAACTAGTCGCCGCCAACCACCTGCCAGCTGCACAAGACTGACTTGTGGACCTTCAGCCTTGGACTCGCAGCTAAGGCATGCCACATCAAGCTTTATGTGGCTCATATGATGTAGGGGCCTTAATAATTAGAATAGGGTTTTGGGGTTGTATACCACAATTACAATAAGGAACCCCCAAAATAGTTACGGTAATTATTTAGGCCCCTATCTTACTCTCTCTCCCCCTCTCTCTCTCGCTCTCTTCGTAACAGACAAGGTCGCCTTTTTGGAGGTTTGGCCTGTTCCGGCTGTTTTGGGGGCTTGTAGCACACTAACGAGATGCCCTCAGCCCGGCTCTAACCTGCACCGCACTGTTTCCCCCCCCCCCTGCACACCTCCAGCACAGCGCCTGGTCGGCTGACTACTTTCTCGCTGGCTTGATTGCTTTCTTCTTTCTTGCATTCTTTTTTCTCTCACGCTCTCGCTCTCGCTCTCTCTCACTCTCCATCTCCCTCCCAATGCCATCAGGAGGTCGAGGCACATTCAGCCGAGCAGACATGTCTTCGTTTACCAATGCCCTCCGACTTAGCCTGTTCAGCAGCAGTCTTGCGAGGGACCAGCAGATCAACTTTACATGAGATGAGGGACAAACAACTTCCCATCAGCAGAAAAGCAATGAAAAGGTCACCAATTGATGGTTCAACTCACCGGTCAACCACATTCTCCCCATTCCAAGCACTAACTTTAAGGCTGGCTTGCGACTGCATGGACATTGGATCCGCCCGACACGCAGCACCGCAAGAGCTCGGATATTCTGCGCACCCACAGGTTCAACACGCATCTGTGGTCTGCAAGAATGCCTGTGGTTGCAGCAGGTAGATATTCAGAAGCTCTGAAAGGGCACATGCTACTCATGTCGCAAAGCCGGAAACGTGCCAATGACACTAAGCCGCCTACTGGGCCGGGATCTATTATGTCATTGACACTCTTCGTTGTCAAGGGCTTTTAGCTTCCAAGCTGCAGTGCTTGCCCTAGGCGAAACCGGCCTGTAGGCCTTGAGGCCCAGGAGAATGCCCTCTCCGGCAAAGACCGCACCTTTCCACCACAATATTTTGCATACATGAAGCCAAGCAACTTGCAACCGAAATCATTAATCGTAAATTATCCGATCTGGTGATGACAGTGGCAATGGCACACCTGCTACATCAGCGCCATGAAAACTCGGACAGTGTAGGATCTCACGACGCAGACTAATATAGGCTTGCCTTCATCAATGCCTTGACGGCCACGGCTACAACAACAGCAACAAAAACTTTTCCAGAGTAACCCACAAATACTGAAAGAATCTAGCTCAGCAGTCCAAGGGCTCCATACCCAAGAAATCCAAAGAACCATTCCAAACACCTTGAGGCTTCCAAAAACCGCCCCACAGCGCGCAAGGCACTTTGGCGAGAACCAGGTTTCTGACGAGTCGCACCCAAAACACACACGGCACTACTGTGCGATGTGGAAATACGCAGGATTGTGGCGTGAGGAGAAATCGTGTCTCAATATCCGCGCGGGACTGTGGCGGAGGCACCAGGCTAAAAGCATCTCCCTTCAGTGACGCCGAAATCCGACACACCTCTGCCTTAAACCCGCTGGATGCTCGGTCAAACTCCCTTACAGTGCACCGGCGTGAATCCATCTGCTTTTTGCCAAGAGGCCATTGAGAATCTGCAGCATTGCGGCCAGAATCCTAGGGTTTGAATGAATCAAGTGAGTCTCCGACTGTAAAAACAAGGGAGGCTTAATAATCAGGAATAGGGTTTCGGAGGATTCAACAATATAGTTACAGAGTAATAGTGACTATAAGGGAGTACTATTCGTACTTCTTAAGGCCGCAAAAAGTGTGGTCTCATAAGCCATACTCACGCGAGAGAAGCCAAGGCCGAGCCTGAAGAGACGAAGGCCTTCTCTTGAAACCCTCACTTTGCGCATGAAGGGATAAGGGAGTTTCCGAACATTAGGGCACCTTACTTTGCGGTCCTTATCAGAACGATATACTATTCAAGGTACTATACTAGGGTGCTTTTTTTCGGAAACTCCCATAATAACTGGAAGCCACTGGTTTTGCTAGACCCAAGAAGCCGCCATTCCTGAGACCTTACATTAAATCGACATAGCTAAGCCCCCGGGGAAGAAGCCGCCGAGACGCTAGTTGGAACCGGTCATTACGCATGTTATAGAGATGGTTTAGGGTTTAGGCGTACCCAGCGTTGCAGCTGTGAACCTGTACCCTAAACCCCAAGCAACGGTTTACGGTTGAAGTTCTATCGTCGGATTAGCAGTTGAATTCATCGTGGTCACCTCGTCGTCTTTCAGGGCAAATGTAGAGGCCTTAATAATTAGAATAGGGGTTTGGGGCCCATTTAAGGAACCCCCAAAATAGTATAGGTAATTATAAAGGCCTCTATGTGAGACTTGTGGGGACCTGCCAAGCCAAGCTCTTGAACCCCGCAAGATCTCGGCGACTTATCGCCCTACTGCCGCGCAGGTTTCCCACACTCACCGGTCACCTTGCCGAACAATATTTTTGAATAGGGTTTCGGGGCCCATTATGCTAATGTTTTATTGAGGAACCCCCCAAAATAATCGCAATCCTGCCGTGCCTAAACCTTCACAAGCTAGCTCCAGACTCAGGTCGATTCACTGCAAGTTCGTTCGAACATCAAGACAGCAAAGGGTCAGGATGTTGTGATTCATTGTTATCATCAATACCGTTACTGGTATTCTTGACATTATGATTCTAAACCCAATTTCACACTCTCCACTACAATTGCTGGACTCTTTGGCGGCCAGCATTCGGAAGAGAGTGTGTGCGTGCGCGCGCTCTCATTCCCAGTTAATCCAGGCAAGGCTTGTCGGGTTCAAAGGGTGGCTTCCCACACTGGGCCAGCAGAACAGCTCGGGATCCAGCTGGCAATCAGGCAACCGTGATAGGGTTCAAGTTTGGGCGTTCGTTATTCGCTGTTATCGCGCAGGAGACTTCCCCAGAAAAACAACTCCGAAAAGTCTGACTTTCGCCAGTCGTCGCTGGTGCCTTCGCGGCCTGCTGAACGGCCTCGCACGGCATGAGGCATGTCAAAGGCAAAAATTGCGCTCATCCGGGCGTGCATAATTACCAGCCCAGGACATATATGGAAAGGAAATCGCTGAGCGCCCAAGAATCCCAAACTCCAGTATCCAGTGCATAGACTTTACAAGCAGGCCAAGGAGCTGATTATCACGATTATTTGAGCTGCATAAATCTAACTAGCAGTATTACAAATAGACACTTTGTTGTCGATAATTCCCCACACCTCTACCGCACCTGCCTTGATTGGTGCCATGAACCCAACCAGTGGCAGCGAGGCCAGTTGCAGGCCGCAGAGGCATACCCCCAGGCAGCAGCCCCAAAGATACAGTCCTTGGCTCTTGGAGGATTCTTGTTTCCTTCTCGCATGGCTGGGATGGATTTGGAGGATTTTGGCTGACAGGTTCGGTGAAGAAGAATCACCTAAACATAGATTTTTGCAGACAACAACTACCCGAATGGAAGTTTCAGGAACCAGGAAACCTAAGTTTACCGTGATGTCTGTGCGGATGTTTCATGTCGGCGCCATACAAATTGGACAAGGCTTTTTGTGGTATACTATACCAACTAGAACTAACCATCGCTCGTATGCAATTCATATAAGGACTATAATTCAGGGGATAGCATTGCTCATTATTGTTTCGACACTTGTATTCGGTCTGTGTCCGGACCTGGACTCCAACTCTTTGCTCCCTTGGCGACTTCGGTACTGAAGGCTTCAATACGAGCCCTTAGGGTTTAGGGCTTTGGGCTTCAGGAAGGCAAGCAGAGGAAAACTTTCTCACAGGACTTTGCATCAGCAGTCTGACACTGTCACTCACGGCCATCTTTCGTGCTCCAATGCTGGATGACAGGAACATACTCGCATATTTGCAACCCAGGATGCTGTCTGCAAAGTGCCGAGCCTCATCCACACCTCAGCTTGTCCAGCGTGAAAGTCACGATTCCCCGATCCGGTGCACATCCACCCCTTGATCTGAGACTGCTCTTATGCAGTGCAAGCTTGCGTCCCTGTGTCCTGTACTGGCTTTGAGCCTTAGCTGCAAGTTTTGCATTCAGGCTTGTTTAGATCTCGAAGCAAGCCAAGCATGTTCAACACCAAGTCAATGCAGCATTCACCTTCAGCAGCATCCAGCAAAAGAACCTACTATAAGGGCTTTAATAATTAGAACAGGGTTTTGAAGCCCCTTATACTATTAATAAGTATAATAAGGAACGCCCCAAAAATAGTATAGGCAATCATTAAGGCCCCGAAATAACTGAACTCAGGATGTCGGGACCTGGCTATGGGAGTCGACACGGACCTCAATAGGTGAAAGCGCCTTTGAATCCACAGCCGAGGCCGGGCACCTAATCCGCGAAGAGATCTAATTGAGCTATAGCCTACACCCGATGCGATACTCAACCAGAATCCTGAAGTGTCCAGTTGTTTCTGGCAAGAGGCCCTGTCCCCAGTACTTTGTGGGGACCAACCCCGAGCCGGCAGAGGACAGCGCCAGCGAAATGAATCCTGCGACGGGGTGCGAAGATGAGGTGGTTGCTCTTGTTGGTGTTATTGCCAATCGGTGCGAGTATAATGATCATCGTCAGAATGAATGCTGCTATGAGTGATGCCCACATTATTTTTCACCCTCGTAGTCTTTCAATGCTCGGAAACCACCTCGTATTGGGAGAGACAGACAGCTTGGTTCCACTGGCGGCCGGTGACATTTCGGGCTATGGCAATGGACAGGGAGGGTCGGGTAACGAATGTCAGTCGTAAAAGGAAAGGGGCAATAGGAAGATGCATGGAACCTACGGCCAAACACCTACAGTACGGCCTTTAGGGGTGGAGGGTTTGCCTTGTCAGGCACTGTGGCTGGTGGGTCTCAGAATGTCGATCTGAGGTCACGTCAACGAAGACTCAACACCAGACTCGCGTCTCATGCGGCTTATCCAGCCTGAAACAAAGTAATTAAGCAAGTATTTCAGCTTCCGGTGGAGGGCTCAGGTCCTCCCAGGTTCCAGAACTGCTGCGTCACCTTGGGAAGCTCACGGCCAAGGTCTCACAGGATGGGTTTGAGTGGCTCGAGGGGTTATGTTGTCTAGTTGAGCGGAGGCTGTCATGTCTTGCGGAAGCTCTCCGAACTTCTAGCGTGCCGTGTGAGGCACAGGTGCTGAGGCCGTTGCTTGGTAAGCCGCCGCCTGCACCCCCGATGGATCTATGGCAGTCACCCTTCGCACCTTGTCTGATCGAAGCTTCTGCCGCCGACACTAATTACGGCAGTTTGACTGTGTGCAAGCCATGCTGTAGCTTTCATCAGCCATGCAGCCGCAAACAGGAACATCAAGTTCGTCGACATGGATCTCACCTCGCGGCAAGGGAGTGACACTTCTTGAGACTGGATCGTATGCTTGACAAGCTGCCTTGCCTGAACAGCAAAGCCACTGTTCAAGATCGACCTGATAGTCTTCGCATCCTCAGCTAGTAGGCTGCGAAAGAGAGAGGGACCATGTGCAAAAGGTCTGCGACCTATGTGTCCGAGCCGACCGTCCCATCGCTGTGTGTCAGTGCATGCCTGTAGAGGAGAGGCGTTAAGATTTGAATGGAGAATAGAGGGCAACCACAACCGCAAACGGGTCACAAGGGAATGCCACTTCTCTATTACTATCATTGTACCGACATCTACTCAACCAGTGGCAAGTGGAAGGTGGAAGAGTAAGGTCGACGAGCAACAAAGGGGCTGATCCCACAAGGCCTGCAGCAAGTCGCATTTGCCCAAAGGAAGACCCGAAAATAAGAGGTTTCGCTGGTGCCTCTGAGAGCAAAACCTCATGCCCCTCCCCTTGCCCAGAAGCACTCAAAGGACTCTCCGTGCCCAGCGGTCATGTTTTAGGCAGAATCTATGCGACACTTTTATATTAACCTATGAGTCCCCGCGGCCCTTCATAGGCAAGCAGGCATCAGGTAAGGACGGGAGCCCTTCCAGCAGCCCGCGTCGGCGCAGCAGGGACCTCCGCAAAGTATACTCTGATGGGCTTTCGTCAGAAGTTTCGGGTTTATGCTCTCGCAACTCGAACAAGCCAGGTGAGGGGTGGATTTTTTCGGCGCTCATGTTCGGACATGTCGCCTGGCATTTTTCAAGCGGTCATGGGAGCTCTGAACCAAACCCTAGACTTTAAGTAGCACCTACCCTATCTCGCCAGGCCAGGCCAGTCTGACTGAAAACACGAAAACACCAATTGCGCACCAATTCCGAAAGGACACATAACAGCAGCCCCTACCTCAGCCAAAAAACAAAGACACACAAACACGTGACTGTAGTGGATGCAACAAAGCCCCCAGTTTGGGCATCGTTAGCTTTGCAGGTGTTCTGTCAACTGCTCAAACCTCAGTGGTGACAGACATGGAATGGAGCTTTGCTCACCTGTCAATATGCCGTCAATACAACTCTCAGACATCGGGGTTTGGCATGCGCGCGACCAAGTGTGGGGAATTGGAGACTGTCTAGCAGATTCTAGCATGTGCACGGATATCATGCGGACAAATTTGTTCGGCTTCAAGATCAAGGCTCCGGCGGCTGCTATTTGTTTCTGATTGGGGCGGCTTGCTCAAAGGCCGTCGCTGCAGGATTCATGCTCACATGCAGGGCTCCCTCGCTAATTCAGACCTTGGTTGAGCTAAACTCCAGACGGTGGGTCCCTGGACAAGCTCCAGCCAGCTGTGACTGGCAGCAGCAGTATTAAATTATTGGTTTTGGTAATTGCAGGTCTTGCCGTAGCAATGACAACCCAGCTCAAGGCCGAGGCAACACCAAATTCGGTTAAGCCGTCCTCTGCCCAGAAGAAAAAGAGCTATTGCCTTCATGCTATAAAGTTTCGACTCGCACACTCGCTCAAGGCAGGCGGGGATTCCGGAAACAGGTCCAACTGCATCTGTGCTCGCTACCGTGACTTGTGTAAAGCAGCGATACTACAAGGACACCGAAACGGGTGAAGCATGTAAGAACCTGGTAACCTGAAAGCATGGACCACCCAGATCAGACACTAGTTTCACGTGTCAGGATGCAATCTACTGAGGCAAGGCCAGAACATTATATCCAAAGCTAAACTAAGATAAACATAGGAAATGGGCCACAAGTGAGAAACTTCCTACACCCTCTGTCGACCTACCAAGCTAGGACATAGAATGTACATGTGACATCCGCTGTGCTGTGCTGCTTCATAAAGATGAGAGGTCTCTGCTGAATTTTCCCGCCACCATGCGCAAGTCTAAGCCTCTAAGCTGAATGCAAGGGTTCGTTTACATATCAAAGAGCCGCTTGGCACCGAACAGCTGGCTCTGCCCAACGCGGCGGCACTGGGGCCGGCGGATCTGAGGCATCACAGGCCGTCTAGGTCCAGCGACAGAAGGGCAACCCCAGTTTCTGGGTTGCCTGCACACTTAGTCCACCCACTTTGTTAGGTAGGTGCTGCCCTTCAGCGCAGCATCCACCTGATCCGTGCTCATGGCCTTGTACTTAGAGAGGTCCTTGGGGTTCTCCCACTCAAAGAACTTGATGCCTCCCTTGGTGCAGGGCTCACGGCCGAAGTGGCAGTAAGCCGCCGTCTCCTGGTACTTGGGCTCACGCAGAGCCAGCGACTGGGCGATGGCACCCGGCCGGCAATCAAACTCGATCTTCAGCACCTTGGTGGGCCACAAAAAGCACATGGGCAAAAATCAGGATACCGATATCCCAAAAAACTCCCCTGGGCCCCTTATAATGAAGCCCAATAAGGTAGGGATGTCATTGTAAAATGCTTAGGCTTATGTCCTTTTGGGGCCCCTACCTTGGTGATGTCATCAACGGTAAGGCTGCCCTTCTCGCTGCCATAGGTCTCCACAAACAGGGACAAGGGCTTTGCCACGCCAATGGCATAGGACAGCTGCACCAGGCAGCGGGCGCTCAAGCCGCTGTTCACCACGGACTTGGCCATTTGGCGACAGATGTACGCAGCTGATCGGTCCACCTTGGTAGGGTCCTTGCCGGAGAAGGCACCACCGCCATGGGCTCCCCAGCCTCCATATGTGTCAATGATGATCTTCCGGCCAGTCAAGCCTGCATCGCCCTGGGGCCCGCCGATGATGAACTTGCCGGAAGGGTTGATGTGCAGGTGTGTGTGGCTGCCATACAAGCTGATGGCCGGCTGNTGATGATCTTCCGGCCAGTCAAGCCTGCATCGCCCTGGGGCCCGCCGATGATGAACTTGCCGGAAGGGTTGATGTGCAGGTGTGTGTGGCTGCCATACAAGCTGATGGCCGGCTGGCCGTTCTTCAGCTTGATCGACTGAAGCGTCCGCTTGATTACCTTCTCCTCAATCTCTTTGTTCATCTGCTCCATGCTGGGGGCCACCATCTCCGCACCAGTATAGCCAGCACATTCCTGGGTGCGTTTGGCCTTGGATGGTTCCGCGTGCTGGGTGGAGATCACCACGGTGTGGATCTTCTTGGGCTCCACACTGCCATCGGGATGCTGCATGTACTCAATGGTCACCTGCGTCTTGCCATCCGGCCGCAACCACCAGCACTCACCGCTCTTGCGCACCTCCGTCAAGGTCTTGCCGAGCCTTGTGGCCATGGAGTGGGTCAGTGGCATGCAGTCTGAAGTCTCATCGCTGGCATAACCGAACATGATACCCTGGTCCCCAGCTCCAACATCCATCTCGTCCTTACCGACATGCACTCCACCGGCAATGTCCGGGCTCTGCTTGTTGATGCGGACCAGAACCTCGCAGGTCTTGTGGCTCAGGCCCTTGCTGTCCACGCTGGAAAGATCATCCACGAAGCTGTCGAAGCCGATCTGTGCCACGACTCCACGCACGACCTTGTCGTAGTCGAGCTTTGCGCCGGTGGTGATCTCTCCCGCCACCATGACCATGTTGTCCTTGGTCGCCGTCTCGCAGGCCACCTTGCTCTTGGGGTCTGCCTTCAGGCAGGCATCCAGCACAGCATCCGACACCTGGTCGCAGATCTTGTCTGGGTGACCCTCGTTCACAGACTCCGAGGAGAAGAGGAAGGTGCGAGATGTGCGCGCCTTCTTCTGCGCTGGCTCCGCCATGGCTGTTGGGAAGCAGGAGTGAGTGGACTGGGGCGCACAAAACTTACAAAAGCTTGAACCAAAACGGCAACGACAGGGTTTACGGTCTGTCTTGTTCTAATTAGTATATGCTCAATCCGGCCGGATGCCTAGAAGAGTCATTGGCCCGAAATGGGCCGAAGCCTGTTCATAATCACAATGCACTGAAGGGAAGGACGTGATGGCATCATCCACAAGCCAGGCTGTACTAAACCCGAAGTCCTAAACTAAACCCTAAAATCGATGTTACGTGCCTTAATGTCTAGCATGGGGTTTGGGAGTACAGTCACCATAGTATAAACATATCCGGAAACCCTAAGTGATTGTTCAGGCCCCTATATCAAGGCCTGTTCAAAGGCCCTGGCATGAAAGTCACTGCGGAGAAGAGCTCTGCGATGGATGTGGCAGCAGCCACACCCGAGACTCCCAAGCCAAAGCCAAACATAAGAAGTGGGTCCTTGGGGCCATTCTTGGAAGTGGGTCAGGGTTAGTTTTGCATCCCTAAAATCCAGGTTGGAGGGCTTAAGGCTTATAAGGCTTGGGCAAGCGACAAGGCAGGCATTCAAGATGTTCGCCGCCAAAGACACCCTCAATGGGGTGCGGAAGTCCAGAAGCCCTCGAAAGGTCGCGAAGCTCACCGTGCTGCATAGAGTGGCTATCAAGGAGAGTCCCCGGATGCGTGCGTAGGGTATTGCTTCTGCTAAGACTTGAGGTCTGTCGGATATCAGCTTCAGCACGACGTGGGGAAAGCTCACCTTGGTAGTCCAGTTCCAAACGGGAGGGGGGGGGGGGGCCTCTTCGTTCCCAAATGCAACTTGAAAGCTGGGTTCTTAAGGAGTTTAAGTTGCCATAATGGGGATCCATAGCAAGTAATATGGTTTCTTTGCTTTTGTAACTTAAAGTAACAGAAAGGCCCCAACAGCAAAATCTCTTAACAAGAACCCTAGGGCTCCTTCTCATAAAAAACCCATGGGCTCCATAGTAGTTCCTTTTTGGGATTACCTTATAGGATTCTATACATGAACCTCAAAAAGGAGCTACTATCCAGAAAATAGGACTCTAAATAATATCCCCCAAAAGGAACTACTATCCAGAAAATAGGATTCCAAATATGAACCCCAAAAAGAAACTGCTTTCCAGAAAAGTAAAGGCCATTCCAAGGCGAGGGAACCAGCGCCAGAGTGCCACAGGCGCCCATGAGGCAAGCAAAGCCAAGGGCTTCTCTCCTGAAAGGATTTAATTTGAGTTACCATAAAGAAAGCATATTATTTACTATAGACATCCCTATCATAGTAGCTTAAATTAAACTAACAAGAACCCAGTTTCACCCACTTGGCCGCCATCGACTTCCGACCCCTTGCGATCTCCTGGCAAAGTTCGTCCAGGGGACGAGGGGCCTTTTCTGGGTTCTTGTTAAGGAATTTAGTTTAAGTTGCCATAATAGGGATCTATATAGTATATAATACAGTTGCTGTATTATGGTAACTTAAATTAAACCCCTTAACAAGAACCCAGTTTTTGCAGTTGAAGATTGTTATTTCATTTGGTGAAATGGGTGGGAACTGGAACATGCCCTCTCGGCCGTCTTTAATAACAAGCACCCTTCACCTCAATTGAAAACTGGCGCGGGTACCAACCCCCCCCACCCCCCCCTCTGCCGCCACCACCATCGCAAATAAGGCAATTCCATTGGGTTCATCATTACAGAGAATCTTCACGGGCCGTCTTCAGCTGCGCCCTGGGCGGACCCGCCTAGGAAGGCCACGAGACAGATCTTACAAGAATTCTGGCTTCGTCCCTGTGTTGAACTATCCTCTGTGTCGCAAAAACAGCCGACACCCAGCTCCCCCTATGGCCACCTAGGCTAGAACCGGGACAGGCGGCAGGCTCTCCTCAGCTATACGAGGTGTAACCACGGCAGGGAGGAAGCTGATGAGGAAATAGATTGTGCTGTAAACTTGGTTGGCAGCACCTGGTGCGATACTTGGGTAGAAAGACAAAGAACAATGGCATCTTACGGCACCCTGCACGCGATTGTGCGCACGGTGGCCAACCTCGTTGCTGCCACGGGTTCTGCTCTGGAGCTATCCGAAAGTTTGTACCATGACTATAGTAAATAAACAAACAAATAGATATATATATATATATGTACATAACATATTATATATTCTGTACATATATGTATGAATCAGCTCGTTCTTTGATTCCGGGCACACCTGCAACTGTTGGCACCCCCTTTGCAACAAAGGCAAGTCACCCATGCCAGCAATCGCCCAAGGGTCTCCTGAGTTAGAAACGATCGGGTGCGGCCGTTGCTGAACGCTCGCTCTGATTCGTCTGGGCTCTCTCTTGTTGTACGTGGCAAAGGCCAGATGCTAACCTACTCCATCCCAGACAACACACACACGCACCCATACTGCACGGCTGTTCCCTTCCGCCTGGCTAACTCCGAACCGATCTCCCTCCTGACCCACCGTGCAAGATACTACCATTGTTACTATTACGATTACAACTACTGCTACTGTTACTATTACTTTTGCTATTACTATTACTATTACTACTACCAAAGCTCGGGATTGACCGATCCAGAAGAGGTCGATTGATCCCACCAGAGGCAGGAGGATGAGATTTGCGACGGCAGGGGCCCAAACCTCGCAGCAAAACTACGATTTAGGGCTTAGGGTTTAGGGGTTTAGGGTTTGGGGGTTTAGGGTTTAGGGGTTTAGGGTGTTGCAGTTGGCGTTTGGGCGTTCGGGATTCAGGGCCCAGGGAAATGAACCCCGCCGTCCGTAGGTGTACCGCTGTGGAAACCCATACTGCGCACCCCGTCACTCCAATGCGAAAGCCTAAGCTGCGTCTAAACCCTGAGCTCCAAATCGACTCGGAACCCAAAGCTGACTGACTGGGGTTTCTCAAATAATCCTCATGGGGAAGAGTTCAGCTTGGGGTTTCCCTGCTTTCAGCACTCACAGCTGGGCACGTGCCTAGTTGTGGGTTAGGGTTAGCGGTCTAGTTTAAGGTGTAGGATTAAAAGACTCAAGCTTGAGTTCTGTTGGGTGTGGCCTGCCAACCACGAGGTCCGGTTTCCGCGAATTCACCATGGTCTGGCTTGCAAAGTTTGCGTTTTCAGTGTGGGACATGCTGAAAGCAGTGGCATGCCCGCTAAACAACGTGTACTGAGAGTATACTACAGTTTTAATGCCTATCTTGCACAGTCCACAGGCCGAGACCCCAATTGACCCACACGAAACATCCTCCTCCCCCTGCCCGGCCTTCCACGCTACACACTTAGCTCGGCCCGAGCAATAGAGAAGCCTCAATGCGTACTGATGCAATGTCTTACGGGGTTCCTCATCATAAATATTTTTTAAATAATGTCCACCCGTTTAAAAGCCCTTAGTATAGAAACGCTATTCCAGGCTTTAGATAATATTACATAGCACCTCCAAGATCTCAGCGTCGAGAGAAGACCACCGGAGCCACCGTCGCTTCGAAGGCTCCGGGGCATCCGTCGATAACCGAGGTGCGGAACGAAGGCCTCAAGAAGGGAGACGCAGCCCAGCCCCATGCCTGCTGCTATTTGTCGCTGGCCGCGCGTGTCCATATTTATATGACTGACCGGAGTGAATAAAGAAATGCAGGACGACAGGAGATGAANCAGTCCCCCCGGACGCGCCGGGCGACCCCGCAAGACGCCGGCGGGGGGACGAAGGCCCCAAAAAGGGGACCCCCCCCCCCCCCCCCCCCCCCCCCCCCCAACCCAAGCCTTGGTGCGACTCGCTTTTGAGACTGATTGTCAGTACCCTTTGGACTTTTAGGCCCCATGGGGTTTACAGAGGTTGCTCCACACCATCGGACGTTGTCGGGCTCTGCAAGATTGTTTAGAGCTTTAAGGACTTTGAGGGCTCAGATCTTTACGTACACTATAGCCTCGACTTGAAGTGTTTACGTTTTACATACAACTCCCGGATAGGATCTATTGCTTATTATGCAGTTCATGACTTCGACCTGGTCACCAGAAAATTCAGCGCATCCACGGTCCAACTTTATTGCTTCAGTTTGTGTCAAGTATGTTTCCGAGAAAGCCTTGGGCAGGCCTCCCCTCTCCCCGCAGGCAGAGAAGGCAAGGCCCCATACTCAAGTGCCAGCTCCAGTGCAAAGCTATTGGGGTCGCCTACGATTTAAGATGGCTAAGTCTGTCCCAGAGCCAGGAACCTAAAACCATTCTTTTGCATCAAAACCATCCAAAAAACCTGAGAATCTTCTAGGGCCCAGGGCATTTTAAGTCCTAGTCCAAACCCTACATCACAGGGACCCTTAGGGGGTAAGGGGAGGGGGGGGTAGGGGGCCTTAATGCCCATAATAAGGACCTAATAAGGCCTATTTAAGGAGTGCCGCTTCAACAGAGCCCGGGTGCGATGCTGCCGCTGCCAGCCACAGTGGAGAAACGAGGCGGTGATTCCCGCAATCTCACTGCCGGACCTTCCCTGCCTGTCACAGTTCTCACTCACTTGGAAACCCTCTAAACTCTAAGCCTTTTTGACTTAGGACTGCCAGAAGAGTTCCTTCTTGACGAATTGGTGCTTTAAGATTAGTAATAGTAGTTATAATTGTACCCCATTCCTCCATTCCCTACTAACCAGAGGTAAGCAAAAAGCAAAGAGGTAGCCTAAACACTAAACCCAAAAAGCGAGATCTAGCACGCAGCGACGGCTAGAAATAAAACATACTCGAAAATAGCCGAGGGCCGCCTGAAGCCCTGCAGGGTCCTCTTTGATCACATCGTCTCCGAACCCTTGAAAACTACATATAGAAAAAACACTGAAGCTATGCATGAACCCCCAGCCCTCCCTAAGCTAATGCCCATATTGTATAACATAATGTTTTCCCGAATAGCCTGCTGCTGCGAGCTTTCGGGGCATCCACCTTCCAAGGCTCAGGAATTTGACATTATGTGACACTCTCTTGATTCCCTGTGGATGTGGGTTACAGTAGGGTTTGGGGTTTAATGAAATCTCTGCTTGGGGCTGGAGACCAACGGACGCTGTTGCTACTGAGTGCTTCAGGTTACACTTGGCAGTCTCCTCAAAATCTCAGAATAGCCGAAACAATAATAGTAACAGCAATAGAAAGTAAGAGTAATATTAGTAAATAATAATAAGAGTACTAACAATGACAACAATAGCAATGCCAACAACAATAATGCTAATAATAGTATGAGTAGTATGCTGCGACGACTGAGTGGGCACGAGCCCGACCTGCACAACTTCAGTGCTCGGTGTTGGATGCAGAGGCAAAGCACCACTAAAAAACCTTAGCGTGGCGCGGCAAAAACCCAACCGCACAACCACCAACATGTGAAGCCGTATTGAAACCCCAAACCTTCAAAACGCTACATCCAAAAACTCGCAAGCACTCAAGCCATACGAGAACTTAATCTCGGCCTCCCAAGTCTTGCCACCATCATATCCTCGGAGAGCAGCACAAGCGATGCACAATGCGACCCCTATCCTATGGACCCGCCTTCTTCCTCATCCTGTCGAGAACTCACATGTAGAGCCACATGCAAGGGGCATCTTGCATGTGATCTTGTCCTCTTATCTTACCACGTTGACTAGTTTTTGTAGCTCCTTCCCAGCTTCCGGCTGCTCGTGTAGACTGATGTACACAACTCTGGAAATGTTGGACACCCTCAAACCTCAGGCCCTAAAACGCAAAGAAGCTCATCTGAGTGACCGGTGGGTGAGCAGTGCTTGGAGGCTTTCGCAGTGCCAGTGGAGCCGATGCTGCGTGGCGCAATCATGGGCTCTCTAGCAGGCTCTACTTTAGCGTCTCGCGATTTCGCTTCTGGGTGGGGCTTACGAGGCACCTACTGCTTGGTGGAGAGCTTGCGTTTCTTGTGGATGCAGCCTGTGCCCAAGCATTCCTCATCAGTTTGTGGCCATCCCTGCTTACCCGAAGGGTTTGGGTGCACTCCACTGCACCTTTGCTCTGTGCGCCTTGACTAACTCCAGCCGAACAGCTTGAGAACGCAACATATCGGGTGGCACAGCAAGGGTCGTGACAATGGAGATGCTCCACAGCGGCCTCCCCAGAGTCAGATCAGTCCAGTCAATTCTTCTCAACGCCAACTACAACACCCCCTCAGACCAGCAGCCAAAGTCTATAATTTTTCCAAAGTCTATAATGGGGGTTTAGGGTTTAGGGGTTTCTGGGTTTAGGGGTTTCGGGTTTAGAGGTTTAGGGTGAGTCTATATACTATAAACCTGAAGCAGGCACGGGCGACCAAAGTGGCTGCTGTTCGCGCGATGCAGTGCAAGTAGTCCGCCTTCCCGGTGCCTTCGCAGGCCCAGGTCCTATCCTTCAGTTACATCCCGCTGAACTACGATACATTACAGTATAAACTACATTAGTTACACTGTATTACCCTACCTTTCACTGTTGCATTGCCTTGCATTACAATACATACATGAATACATACATACGTACGTACATACACACCTACGTACATGCGTACGTATCCACGTGCGACGTGCGTGCATGCATGCATACATATACACACACATACCTTACATTGCATTTCATTGCCTTACATTGCATTACACTACCTTACATTACATTACGCACGCTACATCACACTACATTACATTACACTACATCACAATTCAGTACACACATGAATGCATGCATACATATGAAGAGAACATGCGGATGATGCCGTAGTATTGCAATTGGTATGCATATATAGACGGTCATGTGCATATAAAGTGCTTGTGCATGAACCATATGCGCGGGTGTACAGAAAACCTAGACACATAGGTAGAAGCAGGCGCACACAAGTGGGCGGTTTCAACATCGGCCAACAACCAGGCCTTCAGGCCTTCAGTGCTTCATAGAACCCTAGCCCTAGCCCCTAAACCCTTTTGCAAGAGGCCGCGTTGTCCAGCAGCCCGGTCTAAGCCCCTAAACCCTAAACTCTAAACAAGCCCTAGCCCTGAACCGTTGAACCGTGTCCGAAGCCCGGGTCTTCCGATAGAGACTTGGGGCGGAAAAGCACTGAGCAGGTGCTCGGCTCGATTCTCGAAACACACGAACTTGCTTTGACTGTCTTGCAGCCCCTCCCGCCCCNCCCCTCCCGCCAGTCCGCCTTTATGACAAGAAGTGCCTTTAGCATGATCCAACACAGATCAGAGGTCAAAACAACCCCAGCAACCTCCTTGTCCTTCAGGCACATCAAGAGTGTCCGTGTTGAGCCATTGCTTCCCTGTTTTCTGAGGCAGCTGCGCTGGTGGAGAGCCATTAGCAGGTACGGAAAGAAGGGCAAATAAGTCCTTGAAGCGCTACCACGAATAATCCAGCATCTAGAAAGAACAAGAAGCCAGGCAGCGTGCACCTCTGCAAGACTCTGCAACTATCGCGAGATGTGCATGCACAAGCACGCGTGCGGCTACTTCAGTTAACTATCCTGCCAACATACCGCTTATCATAGATTCTGTAGTTGATGGGCTGGATGCGAGACTCGTTGGGTATAAAAATTCGGTACGTGCACAGGGAGCCTCTGACTGTGCATCGCCGTGCCGGCCGTGCCCCTGTTTCCTGAACCCGGGTTCTTCCAGAATCCGCTTACGAGGCCCTACACCGGGCCTAACCAAAAACCCGCCCACCTTAGAAGAAAAACTGAAGCTGCACTCGATGCCCGGTGAGGCTCATGCTAAGGTCAAGGCGCCGGGTGGAAGGAGCGCCTGGTGGAGCCTGGTGCTTCGCTAGGACCGAGCGCGCTTTCGAGCTTGGGCTTCATGTCATAATAGGCTAATAGGGTTGGAAGGATAGGTATACGGGGACAATAACGGTGCACACTTACAAACTATTCAGGCCACTAAAGTGGAGAATATAGGCCGCACTGACAGCACTAGTCGATCTGGGCCCTAACGGCACTAACCTCCCAACAACTCCGCACGAGCCCTGAGCGGAGTGCAGCGCATTAAGCGTTTCCTGTTTTTCACCCAACCAGAACAAAACAAGCAACACCAGTGTTATGGACAACTTCAGCCATCTCAATCACTCCTACAAAGACATTTCCAGGCAACAAGCAGAACACTGTCGACAATCACAATCTAAAGTCTCCGAGGTCGCGAATGTAAGGCACGACGACCAAGGCTTGCACGCTTTGACACGGCCAGCAGCGCCTTTTTGGAGCTTTTGTGGGATTACGGGTTTCGTCTTCGAACGGGGTCGGAGGATTCTTTTTTGGGGAGCCTTAGAAGGACTTACGGTGGTGGGCGGGGGACCGGAGGTGTCGCTTTTGGCATGCACAGATGCTGTTCCTTCATTCGGGCATACGCTAAAAGATTGGGGGAAAGTGACCGGAATCGCACAAGCCTCATTGTCTGTCCAATGGTTCGCTTCTTCAAGCTGCATTGCACCAGAGCTAGGGCTGCTTAATGCTGATCGCTTTTTCGCGCGGATGCGGCTCATCACTGTCGGAGCGGGAATCGTGGGCTTAATTCTTGCGGTTCACAGTTTTGACAGTCACTGGCAGTCTTGCTATTTCGCTCGCTCCAATCCGAAATCCTTCCAAAATGCTACTTCAATGCTTTTTGGAACCCTGGACCAGCCTGGAGCCCGAAGCCATGTATTCAAGGCGTGTGGGAACACGGCAACCACCCGAGATGCTCCCCGAATGACTTCGGCCGCATCACTGCAACTCGCGTTGCCTTTTCCTTCCGCGCATCATGGCAGCCTGAAGCTTTCTCTGCATCCTTGTGCCATCACCAGACACTGTCAACCCAGGGGGCATGTGCAAATCTGAGACTACACGTCCCACTGCCGAGACATCAAACAATCAACACCCTTATACGTGTGCCTGAAGCTCCACCGTAGATCCTGTTGAGACATCTCGGGCATCAGAGCGCCCGATCATCACACTGACACCTGAAATCACCGCATGTAGAACTGCCGACCGGCCGAGGTTCAGAGTCGACGCCAGCACAGCCCAGATATACATTCTCCTGTCTGGTTCTTAGTAGGGAATGGGGGAATGGGTTATGGGGACTATTATTGGGGATTATATAGAGACTACTATAGGGGTCCGTTCCCCCATTCCCTGTCTCCCGCCAACCGGGACCGGCCCGAACTTCAATTCCGGAGGTATCATGCTCACAGCTGCTGCGGGCTCGAAGAGGCAGAGGCTGCAAGCGAGTGCAAGCACCGTGCTCAGTCCGATGATTCCGAGCTTCACCTTCTTTTGCTTCTCCGCTGAGCCCTGCCCTGCACGTTCTGCAACAGGTTGAAGGCATATCATCGCCAGGCCGAGGGGGACCATGAGAAGCAAGAACACGCAGAAAAGGAGGATGCCCTCCATCAAGAAGAATGCGAAAAAAGGGGAGGCCACGACCAAGATGCCTCCCGAGACGCTGGCCCACTTCCAAGCCGGAATTTGGCAACAGCAGGTGCCACAACATCCACAGCAGCAAACGCAGCAGGTCAACATGAGTAAGATGCCAGAAATACAGCCCGCACCAATTTGATAATAGGCTTGGGAGGCCGCAAAGTCTGGGCAAGTGAACTCCACCGACGTGCCCGAGACCTGCGGGGTAGTGCTAGGGTTGTTCTACGGATGTCTACTGGACTCCTAAGCCCCGAAGCCACTACCAGTACTCGACCCGCCTTCAACAAAGGGATTCGGTACCCTTTTGAAGACTCTGCCGCCGAATCCTAAACCCGAAACGCCCTAAACCCAACGTCTACCCGGAGTTGACGGCCTTCGGCGTATCTGCGCTGAACCACTGCCTGGGATCTGCTAGATTTCAGGCGGTTTAGAGATGGTTTCGGGTATAGGTGGATCCCTATGATAGTCCCTTAAGGTACCCAAAAGTAGTCCCAATAACCCATTCCCCCATTCCCTACTAAGAACCAAACAGTTTAGGGATGTTGAAGGCTTGAGGTACGAATATACTCAGGAATCCTTGCTCGCCGCGATAAATCCACTGTTTGGTGGCGTAAATTTGTCGACCATGAAAATATACTCTGTGTGTATATTCAGACAAAGCTCGGGGAACTTTGTAAGTAGGACAGAAACCAGGGTCTTATTGATAGCATATTTACCAGGTTCCCTGAGCCTTGAAGTAGAGAGGTCCGTGCCTATGCGGCTGTCCTCGTCTGTTTGTGGCTATGCCCTAAACATCCCTTTTGCACAGACTTGTAAATGCCCGCCTGGATCTCAGAGCCGCTGCACTCGTGACAGTAACCCTAAGCTTCTGCTCTAAACATCCCTAAACCCTAAACACAGGGCCCCGGCCACCCATGACAGAGGGTTGTGAACCCCAAGCCCCTACAAGCCCCTTCAACCCGCAAGATAGCTTGCGAAACTTTAGGGTTCAAGAACCCTTAGACCCTCGACACCTCCGTACCTGGGGCACCTTTACTCACCCGGTGGTCACCGATTTCTTGTGTTGAAAAGCCCCAAACCCGAAACCCAAAACCACCTGCTCATTTTCGGGCTTAAAGTTCAGCGCATTGAGTGTGGGGTCCCTGAATCCTCAAGTTCTATGACCCCTTCTTGGCATCCTTTTTCATTGCTTTCCCTATATATACGGTACATCAAAACCCATACCCTGAACTCCAAACCCTCAAGCTAGCCCTTTACCAAAGCCCTAAACACTGAGACCCTAAAATGCAACCCAGATACGCTTCCAGGATCTCACTGGGCTTGGGACGCTCAGCTGGCTTGGTGCTCAGAGCCTTCCAAGACTGTCTGGTGCTTAGTAGGGAATGCGGGATGGATTATGGAGACTATTATTGGGGATTATATAGGGGTTACGATAGGGATCCATTCCCCCATTCCCTACTAAGAACCAGACAGAAGAGGATTCAGGGTCGCGAGGGTTTCGGCGCTCACACTCGGACAACGGTTTCGACTCGCACGCTCGCACAATGCTCGGACATCGGTTTAGGGTTTGTTTTTGAACGACCCTTTTCCGTCTCGCAGGATCCAGAACGTGAAATTTCACTGGGCGTTTGGCTAAGCTTCTTGTCAGCTCCACCGTAAGAAAAACTCACTGCCAGCACTCAGTCGCTTCCGGTCACCTCGACTCTCTCTCTGCTAACCGTACTCACTCCCGGGGTGCCTTCGAAGGAGAAGGGGGTTGCAATCCCGGGATCCTCGTGTTCACTCTCGGCATTGTTGACCCCGTGGGGATGACACTGCCAGCACCACCACCATCATCCACCATCTCTCTCTCTCGTCAGGTGGACAGAGGAGCTCGAAGAGGCGCCTTCCCCAGCAACCGTGATGGTCATCCGCCAACGTTTCGGCATGTGTGGTGGTGCAGTCAGCTCCGAGTGCATCGCCCAATCGTCCCACTCCTGAGCAGGTTCACTGGCCAGTCGCTCCACTCTCGCAGCCTCATCTTGCTCATCCCAGTATTCGTTCATGAGGCGAGCGTCCTCCGCAATGCGAGCTAGCTCTTCACGTGCCAGCCAGCTCTCCGTGTCTGCATGAGAGCGGGGGATTCCTCCTCGGACGGATTCGGCATGGAATGTGTCGAGTTCACCTGTGTGACACCATGTCCCCCATTGTCAAGTGCCGGCTGAGGCACCAGAGCCTTCACCTGCCCCCACCAGGAGTTGACAAACTGTGTGCCCTCGTTCCTCATCTCGACCACAGTGTCATCACCTCCATCAGCACTATGGCCAAGATCGCCTCCAGGGGCTCAGCTTCTGGAGGGAATCTGTTTCGGAAGATGTCAGCCTTGTAGTGCCGGCGTAGCGAATGAAGCAAGGTGAGTGTCCTTCGCACAGGTTCAGATCGAGGCTCCGAGTCACCTGTGTCAGTGCCACGGTACTCAGGGAGGGGCCCGTGCCACCTCCCGCCATGAACATCTGCATAAGGGTGCTCTCGTCGGGTGAGTGAGGAAGCCTTCGTTTCCTGGGTGCAGGCAGAGTAGGATCGCCGATGCTCCCGCTGTGTGCCTGATACCTGGCGTAGTTTCTCATCCTGGCATCAGCTGCTGCCTGTACCCCGGCCTGCAGCTGACCAATGTTTCTTGCCAGCCAGCCGCAGCGTTGAAGCATTGCCACCCCAAGGGCCTGAGGAGCCTGTTCAGGCGTATTGCCATTTCCCCCGCGATGACACCTTGACCCACCTGCTCCAGCTGAGAGAAGCACATCGCGATCTCGCGGAGAGTGTCCTCTCGGAGCGCCGTCCAATCTTCCATGGGTTGCTCGTGAAGGGGTATGCTCGATCCAGAGGTATGCTGCAGCGGTAGCGAAGTGGTCGTGGGCCACGATCCGGCCGCGACCCATACGAGCATAAGGGGAAGAGGGCGGATGATGTTGACTGGCGCGTCATGGTGGAAAACTATCTTTGGGGAGACTTCACCGCACACCACATGCCCGAGGAAGGCGTTGAACCAGCTAACGTGGGGATATTCAATGCCATCGATGGAGTCCGGGCTGGAAGGATCTTCTCGAGGGCTACCTCTTGAGGTGAATTTCGAGGTCCTTCTTCATGAAGTGCTGCCAGCAAAGGGTTAGTGGTTCCCCCAGCGCCTGGATCTGCATTGCTCTTCCCTTGAGTTTCGGCGGGAGCTTTTTCCTCTCAAAAAGACTCAACTTTCTCATGCCCCGGAACCTCTCCACGATTTTGAGGGCTTTGTAGGAGCTGAGCAAGTGCTCCCAGACTCGTCTCAAATTCGCGAGAGGTGTGCCGGTTAGCACGAAGTTTACCAGCAAGCTCAGCACACTCCCAAATCCCAAGGGATCCAGCCCAAGGTACTTGCAGTGCATGTAGTCCATGTGGCAACTGAGTGCAGAGCAAACACCGCTGTTGAACAACGGGTTCTGCGGGCGGTCCG
>BGNK01000951.1:2001-17708 GCA_003297005.1 Symbiodinium sp. clade A Y106 | reverse complement strand
ATTTCTCCAGGAGGTTGAACTGTCGTCGCCAGAGCATCTGCAGAGACCGCAGGGGTTCTGCTTCTGGCCAAAGTGCGGCATGTTCAACCTCGCGACCATATACTCAAGATCGCCGACTAATGCCCAGATGACGCCTTTCCAGCCCCCGGCCAAGGGCGACCCTGCCTTACGGCCCAGGTCGCTCATGGGCGGGTACCTCTCACACTGTGTGTGTGTGTGTGTTACTTGGAGCAGCCCATTGTCTACAATCATTTATTGCTACTTAGAGCGATGCTTATCTGTGAATAAACTTTTGATAGAACATCCTGCCTGTGACTTATGGAAAAGTTTCTNGAGCAGCCCATTGTCTACAATCATTTATTGCTACTTAGAGCGATGCTTATCTGTGAATAAACTTTTGATAGAACATCCTGCCTGTGACTTATGGAAAAGTTTCTGATCTCACTGTGCTATTGATAAGAAACAACAAAAGGTTATCGCTAATGCCTCGCTGCTACATAGAAAGTTTCGTCCTTTACACATTCGAGTTGGGCTTTACTTCAAAGAAAAGAATGCATTCAGCTCTGATGCGACATGTTTCTGCTTCTGTTAGAAAGAGGTTGAGTTTTCCGATTTGATCCAAACCCAAAAATGCTGATGCAATCCCAGGTTCCGGTTGCCCTCGTGGTCTGCAAAGGGCCAAAGACCTTCTTGCAGCACCTTGAAGCTCCAGGCCAGCATGCTGAGGAAGGTAGTCGCTGCTGTGCTGTCATCTGTTTCGTCGAACATGAAATAGATGGGCAGCTGCGAATCCTTCGTCCAGGCAGGCCCACAAACCAGGCTACACCAGCTCCACGTGGTTAACATTCGGCTCCAAATCTTGCCGACTCCTATCGCCGGTGTTCCATCGCCGTGCAGCGAAAGCGGGACGGACTGTCGAGGCTGAAAGGAAGCCTTGCTTACCACAGGGTGGTCTCTGTGCTGCGGGTGCTTCCTCTGCAGCCGCCAGAACTCCTCTAAGACATCCTCATTGGGCACCACGAACCGCTGGAAAGCCTCGTGGTAGTTCTCGCACAAGGCGGAGAACATCTGGTGCGGCAGCATCATGAGCTGGGGCTGATTTCCCCAGGGCTGCTTGAACTGCGGTGCAAAGGTGGCATTCTGCAAGCAGCTTCTGTAATCTTCACGATCTGGGCTCTCATGTGGTTAGGGTGGACACCGCTTGAACCCAGCTTCGCCAGAGCTTTCAAGTCCGTCGGGGCCTTTGCTCCACAAGCCTCGAAGTCCTGGACAGCCTTTGCAGCCAGTGCCTGCACGGCCTGAGGAGACAGCTCGCCCCAGGACCANTTCGCCAGAGCTTTCAAGTCCGTCGGGGCCTTTGCTCCACAAGCCTCGAAGTCCTGGACAGCCTTTGCAGCCAGTGCCTGCACGGCCTGAGGAGACAGCTCGCCCCAGGACCATCTTTCAACTTTCAGAAACAGGCGGCTCCTCCAACTCAGCTTCGGCGGCAGCAAGTCGCTGTCTCTGACCCACTCTTCGTCTTTTGGTAGGAGCTTCTGCTTCGCCGTCCATGGCTGCACAGGGCNTTCAGAAACAGGCGGCTCCTCCAACTCAGCTTCGGCGGCAGCAAGTCGCTGTCTCTGACCCACTCTTCGTCTTTTGGTAGGAGCTTCTGCTTCGCCGTCCATGGCTGCACAGGGCGCTTGTCGTTGCTACTTAGAACAAAGTTTTTTTTGCTACTTAGAAAACTGTGATTGTGGCGACGGGGGGCCCTTAGAAAGAGGAATACATGTTCATGGATGTTGTGCCTAGGTTTTCCTATACACCGTGTCTAGCAGCCGTGCACCTGGAAACTGTAAACTGTGAGGCCATTAGAGATCGGAATCTGGATCTTCACCTAAGATATGAGGGCCATTAAAAAAAGGAATACACACATGGATGGATTTCCTGTGAATCTGCCTGTGTTTTTCTACCTCAGGGGCAGAAAGAAGCTGTGCACAGCAAGAGTTCGCTGTGAGGGCTGCTTCTCGGTAAGCTGCAGGCTCCAGGGGGGGTTGGGCTTCGGCTTTGCACAAGATTCTGCACATCGCCGGCTGCCTGCTGTGCAACTGACACGAGAAACTGGTGATAGCAGATGCGAAGAAAGCCGCCTTCATTTCACTTCGCTCGGTGGCTCGGTGCCTAAATCAAAGGGGTCCAAGCGCTCAGCAGCTGCACACCTGCACAAGGCCCTGCAGAAAACCCGATGTGGATGGGCTCTGCTTCCCGGTGGCCGCAGGTGATTTGCTACTTAGAGCCGGGCCCTCTGGTGGGGCTCNTGGGCTCTGCTTCCCGGTGGCCGCAGGTGATTTGCTACTTAGAGCCGGGCCCTCTGGTGGGGCTCTGCTACTTAGAACAAAGCCTAGCAAAAGACGTGTGATGCAGACAGGATATAAGCATTTGTGAGTTCCTGAGAGCCTAGACCGTCTGTAGATGTTCTAGACAAGAAGAAAAGTTCCTGTCTAACTGCGACCTAGAAATTTCCTAGAAACTTCCGACCTTAAGGGTCTCTGCTGTTTTTTTCAACAAGCAAACTACACATTGTTAGTGCAACTTGGAAAAGGAAGGCTCGAGACATAGAATTGTGTTACGAAGCTTTCTTTTTTGTAACTTAGAGATATTCCTTGCTGCCTAGATTTTCTCTGTGAGTTAGATGTCGACCTGTCCTAGTTGTGACATAGTTGTGCTGCAATATACTTGTTATGTGACTTAGATCCTAGATCTTCTCTGTGAGTTCTAGATGTCGTCTTGTCCTAGTTGTGACATTATGTTAGAGATGAGTGTCTTTCTGTTTGTTACGTAACCCCTTTATGTGACTTAGATTCGGTTTGAAGTTCCTAGATGTAACTTAGATGTACTGAAGCTTCCGTTTAGTTTGTTACATAGATTTGTCTGGTACTTGGAGTTTGAAATTTATTGTACGTAGATTTGGAAATAAACAACATCTGCTACTTAGATCTCTTGCATGTTTGTAACTTACGACTAGCTAGTTAGATTGCTAAGATTTCTAAGTAACAGAAAAGATAGCTCTAGAGATCTTTATAGGGTCCCCGGGTTGCTAGGTCCGTAGGTGCAGGTTTGCTAGGGTGGGTTAGAGGACTCTGGCTTTGGGGGTTTAGGCTTGCAGGTCTTGCGGTTTAGGGTTCCTGGCTTCTGGGGGTTCGGGGTTGTATTAGGTCTTTGGGAGACATACTTGGTGGTGTGAGCTTGGGGGTTTGGTTGAAGGTCGTTGGCTTCAGGGGGCTTCGGGTTCCGCTTCGGGTTCCGGGGCAATGTGTTTTTGTGGCTTTGGGATTTAGGGGTCTAGGCTTTCTAGGATTATATGGGTGTTTGGGTTCGGTAGGGTTTGGCCTAGGGGGGGTGGGTGGGGGGGGTGCTTCTGGATGTGAGGTTTGGTCTTTATAGGTGTCGGGTTTCCTAAATTACGGTATGTGGGTTTGCAGGTTTAGGCTTCTTCTTTGGCTCTGGGTTTTTGGGGTATTGATACTTCGGGTTTCAGGGTGATAGGTTTTGGCGCTTATAACCCTAAACCCCTAAACCCTAAACCCTTACATGTAAACATACAAGCACCCACACAGACACGCATATACGGCACCTATACTTATATACTATATAATATATATATATATATATATATATATATATATATATATATCCACACATAAGTATATGTATATGTGGAACACATACAATGTGTTCCAGCTATAATTACATGTAATCATACACATGTAACACATGTGTGTAGGTGTGTATATATATATATACAATGTTTTGCAGATTTGTTTATAATGGGTTTGGTATTTTGTTTGTTTTATGCAAGATTTAGTGTATGTAGACATTTGGTTTTGGTTTCTCTAGTTTTATGTTGTTAAAGCAAAATTGATTTTGCTCCAACAGAATCTTATGTTACCATGTTTGTTTTTCAATTATTTTAATCGTTTGTTCGAAAACACTACAGATTTTATTTGAAACTTGGATAGATTTTCTTTAAAATTTGAGATAGATTTTCTTGAAAAATTTGGATAGTTTTTTTAAATAAAGTTTGTATATTTTTGTAAAAATTTTGGTAGATTTTTTTAAAATTTTGATAGGTTTTTTTTTAAATACCACCCGGTCCAGTTTGGACCAAAAACTGGACCGAAACTGAACCGAAACTGGACCACCTTTTGTTAAGAAGTTATCAAAATTTTTAAAAAACTTTAAAAAATTTAAAAAATTGCCAAAATTTTCAAAATTTTACAAAAATTTATTTAAAAAAACATTAAATTTTTTACAAAAACTCGAAAACAATATATCTAAAGTTTACAGTGGATCTAATCTTTTAAGTCAATATTATAAACATATTTATACATGTGAATGTGAAAATAATCGTAAAACTGTTGCATATACTCATTAAAACTAAATGCATAAAACAAAACAAACAAGCATTCACGAGTATCTCGAAGTTCTTAACATACAAGAATGACTTTCTAAAATATAATTATAATAAAATGTACTTCACACTTCATTCATGTTTTGTTACAAAAACATTTTTAATTAGTAGTTGTCAAATCGAAAATAAAACTTATCCAAAACTCAACAAAAGCCGCTGTGTCTGTGTGGGTGCCTGCATGTCTACTCAACATAAACGTCGACCCCGAAAGCCCAAACCCTAAGCCCCTAAATCTGTAGACCCCTTAACTTAGCCCCTAAACCCCTAAACCCGAAACCCTAAGCCCCTAAACCCCTAGACACCCGAACTTGACCCCTTAACCCCTAAACCCCAAACCCTAAGCCCCTAAACCCCTAGATACCTTAACTTAAACCCCAAACCCAAACACCCAACCCTAAACCCCAAACCCAAAACCCTCGAACCCCTAAACCCCTAAACCGTAAGCCCCTAAACCCCTGGACACCTTAACCTTAAACCCGAAACCCCGAACCCTAAACCCAGAAACCCCAAGAAGCCCTGAACCGAGCAACCGCCCAAACCCTCGAAAACCCCCAACCCAGGAAACCCCTGCTCGGCTCCCTTCTTTTTGGCAGGAAGGGAGCCAGAGGTAAAAGATCCGACGGGCCCCTCAGATGGCGACCTGGCGGCTGTGGTGGTTGATGTTGCTACCTAGCTTTGGCCTGAGATGCTACCTAATTATATGCTACCTAGAGTTTTTGCTACGTAGACTGTTTTCCTGCTACCTATAGAGGTTCTTTGCTACGTAGAATGTGGTTTTTCTGCTCTATCTAGAATCTTTGCTACGTAGAATGTTGCTCTTCTGCTACCTAGAAATTCTTTCGTACTTAGAAGACATGTCGGATAGATTATGTTACCTGCTACTTAGAAATGCTAGCTGTTTTGGGATGTACACTGCAACTTAGAGCTGACCTCTGCTCCTCTTCCTTTTTCTTTTTTGCTTTGCGACAGCCTGCACAGGAAGTTTGGTGGTGCACTGAGTCCCGTGGTTCTGTGTCTCCCACCTCCTTCTTTCTCTTAGCCTCTCTTCTTTTCGCCTCTGTGGCTTTTGTCCTGCAGGATATATAAAGCTAGAAGACTGTAACTTAGAATCCCAGGCCCAAGTTCTCCTGGCTGCCAGTTGGATCATCTCTGCTTCTTTTTTTGTCTTTCTTTTTCCTCTCCTTCTTGTCCTTTCTTTCGTCCTTGTGCCTCTTCTCTCCCTTGTCTTTCTTTTCCTTCTTCTCTTCTCTTCGGCGTTTTTTCTCCTCCTTTGCTCTTGCCTCTGCCCTTCGTCTCGTCTCTTTCTTTTCTTTCCTTCGTGCCTCCTCCCGTCTTCTGGCATCCTCCTTTCTCCTTGCACTGAGAAGGCTGGAAGCTCTAGCCGAAGCCCCCTGACCCTCCTGGAGAAGGACGAGGTCATGGTTCTGGAAGTCCTCCTCTTCCTCTTGAGACTCTTCCTCCTCCATCGTCGTCGAAGGCTCCCTCCGAGGATTGTCCTTTGAAGAGGAAGCCTTCACCTTCTCCATCCTGGCTGCCTGCCTCCTTTGCCAGGGCTGGAGGTCCGGCACCTCAGGTGATTTGCTCGTATTTGTATAGAATCCTGTTGCTTAAAGTCGCATGATACTTAGAGAGCCTGGGTACTTATAGAATCCTGCTACCTAGAGTCTTTGCTACGTAGAATCCTTTTAAGTAGAGTTTGCTACCTAGAATCCCACTAACTATAGATTGAGTGCTACCTAGAAGCCTGCTACCCAGCGAATTTTTGCTACCTAGAATCTTTGATGCTAGAAAAGTGGCTGAGCTCGCAGAGGGAGGGCTCGCCTTGACCTTCACCTGTGCTGTGGCCAGCTGCTTCTGGACCAGGAGTGACCCTCGAAGAGGAGGAGCCTTTCGGCGAAGGCAGTTCGGTGCAGCTGCCTTCGGGGAAGCCTGCCTTGCCCTCTCCCGGTACACCTCCTCCCAGGCGGTTCAGCTAGCTGGGCCTGCCAGAGCTGCTGGCCTGTCTTCTGTTGCTGGAGATGTTGGCTGCTGTGCTGCTGCTGGGGGTTCTCCTTCTGGTGCTGCTTCCGCTGGGCCCGCAGGTGCAGGGGCTGGAGCTGCAGCTTTGGCTGCTGCTTCTGCTGGGCCCGGAGCTGGGCCTGGTGCAGCAGCCTTTGCTCCTTTATAGTCGCCTTTGGTGGCTTGCCAAAACCTCTTGCTGACTCTATAGCCAGCGACCCCTGTGGGGAGCTCCTGGACTGACTTCTGTGCCTGCTCAGCGGTACTGTAGATACAGTACAGATGAGTCAAAGAGTGCATTGACGAGGGGACAAAGTGTGCATTGACGAGGGGACCTGGAAGAAGACGGGGCATGTCGTAGAGGAGCTGTACAGGTCCTCGGAGGAGAGCCAGGACGGGAGGCCGCCGAGCCAGACAGTCCTGTCCGGCGGCAGGTTTGCCATGGCTCTGGTGGCTGCTACCTAGAAAAGCATGCTACCTAGAGCTTTGGCCTAGTGTTTGTGCGTGTGTGTGTGTGTGTGTGTGCGTGTGTGTGTGTGTGTGTGTCTGTGTGTGTGTGTGTGTTGGAAAGTGACTGCAACTGTGTCTGTGTGCTGGTCCTAAAAAGCGGCTGGAGACGTGTGCTCCGTGTGCCCTGCTGCTCTGTTTCGGGGGAAGGAGAACCGCTGAGTGGAGACTACTGTGTGGGTTCTGCTGCTGTGAGAAGAAGCTTACAAACCCTGGACCCTAAACCCTATCAGGGGTCCCTCTGTGCTAGTGTCTGCAGTGTGCTCTTTCTACTGAGTGCTGTGCTTGCCCTGCTGGAGTTTTGAGAGGTCTCTGTTGTGGCTGCTGTGCTTCTCTCCTCTCTTGAATCTCCTCCTGCGAGCCACCGGAGCGAGCGACGGCCACAGACTTCATGGCTTCGAGCTGCAGAGGGGTTTCTCAGGTGTAGGAGACATGCTCTCAAAACCTGGACTCTAGACACAGCTGTTACTTAGATTTTTGTGCTACCTAGATGGATTGCGACCTAGATAAAGCTGTTACTTAGATTTTTCCGCTACCTAGATGGATTGCGACCTAAATAAAGCTGTTTCTTAGATTTTTGTGCTACCTAGATGGATTGTGACCTAGACACAGCTGTTACTTAGATTTTGTGCTACCTAGATGGATTGTGACTTAGATTAAAGCTGTTACTTAGATTCTTGTGCTACCTAGATGGATTCCTAGATGGATTGTGAGCTAGATAGAGCTGTTACTTAGATTTTTGCTACCTAGATGGATTGTGACTTAGATAAAGCTGTTACTTAGATTGCTTTGCTACCCAGATGGATTGTGACCTAAATAAAGCTGGTACTTAGATTTTGTGCTACATAGAGATCTACATTTTCGAACCGCTAGGGCCTTGTGACTTTTTTAGAGCTGCATCGTAAATCCTAGGGACTATATATAGCAACAGAGCCTGCCACTTAGGTGGATTATATGTGACTTAGAGGCTGTTTATTGTGTGCCTTCGCTAGATTTCATTCAAACTATCTCCATTACACATGTCGCCGTGCTACTTTTTGGGTTTTCTCCTGCTATACTGCTACTTTTACCGAACATGTGTTGCAAAACCACAAGCTAGAAACAAATCGTGAGCCTTTGGGAAAAACCCGAAATTTAATTCCTGGCCGCCAAAGCTTTCGCTTTTTTCTCACCGCCCAAAGCTTTCAGTCAGTTTTCGACGATCTTGCCAGCATCGATGAGGGCGGCCGTTTCCCTCATCTTTTCCGGTGCCCTTGCCTTGGCCGCGTTCGGGGATGCCCCCATTTTCTCTTGGAGGTTCTTCTCTTTGTGGTACACCTGACTTGTCTTCCGGTGCCGGAAAGAGCTCTTGAGCTTCTTTTTCTGGCCCTGCTGGGGGTCCGCCCCCTTTTTCTCCTTCGTTTTCGGCATGGAGCACCACGGGAACATTGCACCGTGTGCCAAAGGTCCAACCGTCGGACCTGCTCCTTGAAGCACTTCTGCAGGTCCCCTACAGATATCAGGGGGTCGCACCTCAAACGGGTCTCCATGGCAGAGCTCAGCAGCAAAATGCTGCTCTGTTTTCTTTCTGCTACCTAGAAATCTTTGCCTATACATCTCGACACTACGAAGAAAACCTGAAGGCTGCTCTATGCTACCCCTCTAAACTCACACCTAGTGCCAGCAGCCAGAGAAGACTGCTAGAGAGGCCTCGACTGCTTGGTTGCGAAAGAATACATGGAAGCTTCGGAGCAAATTCCAGCCGTCTCTGAACAATCCAACACCCCACAGCAGACAGGAGACGAAAACAGCATCGGTCTTTTTAAGATCTTCCTGGGAAGATCTCTCCATCGTCCTGTACTGTGCANAGCCGTCTCTGAACAATCCAACACCCCACAGCAGACAGGAGACGAAAACAGCATCGGTCTTTTTAAGATCTTCCTGGGAAGATCTCTCCATCGTCCTGTACTGTGCAACCGGAACCATGGTTGGCAGCAGGAAGTGTTTGCAAATTCTAGACTGTACGGGTTTAGCGCTTCGGGATCCTTCTCTTTCGCAATGCTTTTCTAAGAAAAGCATAGCGAGATCGACTCTTCACCAGCTTCCACCGAATTTGCTGTACAGCCTCAGGCTTGTCTTCCGGCCAGTCGTCGGGATCCCACCAATCATCGTACGAGTCATAGTCACAGCACCACTGGCGATTTGGCTCTGGCTGATTCCAGTCCTCCCAAACATCGTCGCTCACGAAGATCCACCCGTAGTACCAAGGCATGGCACTGGGAATCCGGATCGGGCCAGTGTTGCTTGACCGAGCTGCATGGCTGCAAACATTGTGTTCCGCGCAAAAAAAAGTGAAAACACACATTCGTTCGACTAAATGCACAGGTCTGTTACTCAGAAAATAAGCACAGGTCTGTTACTTAGAAAAAACATAACACTCTCATATGTTCTATCCACAAATTCTGTCAAACTGAATGTTAACCAAGGTTAATTTATCCAACACAGCATGCAGTTTCTAGGCTATATTCTATAATAGGATATAGGCTATTTTTGTACTACCTATCAAATAGCCTATAGCAAGAACCTATAGGATAACCTATAGTTAATTTATATAGATAATCAGATAACCTATATAGTTTATTTAATTTTTAACGGATAGGATATATCGCCCTAAATAGCCTAACCCGGTCTTGGAGGTTTTGTATGTGAGGTGCAATGAACGCCGGGAGGGTCTCCAGAGGGATTGTTGTCGGGTCCCCCTCGCATTCTGGGTGCACACTCCGCTGGTGTACGAGCGGGTGGACATGTACGTGTCTTCGAGGGCCGGCCGGCCCCACCACGGCCTCTCGTACTCTTGTCCTCCCTCGTTCCATCAAGGTCGTCACATCCGTCTCGTCCTCGAAGTCCTTGCTCCGCTGCATCTCTTCCCTGACGGAGACCTTAGCACAGCTGATCTGCCGTGTTGACACGCTGTGTGATCCATCGGCGATACGACTTAGACCACAGTCGAGAGTGCGTCACAGTTCCCCCCTAAAAGGCTGTCCAGGATAGGTTGGATGATGGCACTGCGGATTCCGTTCCCGCGGCAGAGGTCCGTTTCCAAAAACCCCATAGGCTCGGTCCGGAGCTGGGCAACCGCGTGTGCTTTGTCTTCCGGGTTGGCTGCCCGCACTTCATGCAGCACCTGGCTGATGTCCTCGATCAGGTGTGCCACCTTGGTCAGGCAAGCATCCGGGCAATGGCACTGTTTGTGTCGTTTGCGATGACGCTGTCCAGGCTGCGACGTTTCTCCGTCGGCGCCTGCTCCAAGTTCATGTCCAGCAGGGTGATCATGCTGTTCAGGTTCGTGCTGATCGTGAGTCGAATTTGTGGTTAGTAGAAACATGGAGGGACTCGAGCATGCCTGCGGTCTCCCGTTCGGGAGGGTCCAGCTGCACACACGCTGAGACAAACCGTCACGGTAAGTCGCCAAAGACAAAGAAGAGGCATCGTTGCCATGAATGTGCAGGACACGGATGGTTACTGAGGCTGGTACCCAAGAGGGCTGTAATTCCGTAGAACCGCACAACACATCAGGGTTCAACTCCTTCACAGAGCTGCGCAGCTCGGATTGCAGATCTGCCAAGTTCACACTCATCAGCACTCAAAGCCAACTGACCCCCCGACGCCCAGGGACAGTCAACCTTCGCAACCCAGGCACTTGTGAGGCCTTGCCATGTTGCACGGTTTTGGGCTTTGACACGCCATGCTTCGCCTGCCACCAGGTCAAAGGATTTCTCAGAGTTCATGAGAAAAGGATAAAGCCGCCCGGGTGAGATACGCCCTGCTCCTTCTTCTTCCTTTGTTCACAGACCATTCACGCGTGCGGTACGTACAAACCAGGGCAGCTGCCGGGGTATAGGCACGTGTGGCAGGGAACGTGCGCAACGGCCCATATACAACCAGTGTCCACTCCATATCGTAATCCAACGTTTGTGACCGCCAGAGCGCCCCGCAGGCTGCCCTTGCGGATGTTAACCACCCTTCTTCCCCTCCTCTCCTGAGCCTCATCATGGTTAGCACCTTCCCAGCTCCTGCCACCACTTTCTCGAGGAGTCGAAGTCGATAGTGGAGTGGAGTTTGTTTTTGCAAACCACATCTCTCGCCCTACCTAGGAGGCCCGCGGGCAGTTCGCGTGTTGCGGCCTTCACATGCATGCTCAAGCCCATGATGTTCAAGCTTTCTCGAGCATGGATGGTAACCCCGTTCACCTGAATGGTGGGCCCATCTTTACTGACCTTACTGAATGGACTGTTTTACAACTCACACTTGCCCAGATTGATGCGTAATCCGCACTTGAGCAGGTCGACCCGAGTGGCAAGAAACCAAAGAGAAAAAATTCCAGAGGATGGAATCAGCCACAAACAAGAGCTCACTGAGCCGAAGCCCCGGACCCGCTCCCATGCATTGGCTGCAGCAGCCAACTCCACCGTCAGCTCAGCAAGGCACGAAAAGAAAAGCGGTGATTCCACACTCCCTTGCCGCATCCCTCTCTGCACGTTCAGCTCTGTAACCCCCCAAGGTGTTTAAAACGAGGCTGTAGACCGGGAGAGCAGAAGCTGCCAAATCCGGAGTTCATGCGATCGGCCAAGCCTAGACTCCAAGCAGGGCTCTACTCACAAGGTCGAAGGCCTTCTCGGGATCGACTCGACCTTAAAGGTCAGAGAAGCCTGCTTTCCACTCTCTGTCGAGGCCCATCAGGCGATGTACCAAGAACACATAGTCGGTAGTTTGCTTGGAAGGGCCTGTGCGCTGGCATGCCTCCATGGGCCTAATGTGTCTAATTGATCTCTCCAACACCACTCTGCAGAGCGTGTTGCTGATTGCCGAGGACATCGATATCGGACGTAATTCTTTCGGCAATGTCGGTCTTGCTGTCTTAGGCAGGACCGATACCAATTTTCAGGAAGGGCTCCTGTTCGAAGGAGGCCGTTAAACCAAGTCAGCAGTGCTCCAGGCCCACCCTCGGATTGCACGATACCCACTAGCAGCTCCTGGCTGGTCCCGTCATGACTCACACTGACATTGTTCTTACCGAGGTGGACTGCATACCGAAGTTCTTCCATTGTGATCTCCTCGAAAGGGTAGCTCTGGGGGGGTTTCCTTCACGGTCTCCTCTGACGAGTAGATACCTTGGAGATGCTCATGAATTACCTTACGAGGATCATGGTTCGTGATGTTCCCACAATCCACATTGAGCTTTTTCTTGAACTTCCGAAAGGACCCCCAGTCGCCTTTACACGTACTCTCGAGCTTTTCCTTCTGCCATGCCTCCCTCGCCTTCCTTCTGGCCTAGCATGCCTTCTTCCACCCCTCTCTGTCGCGTCCGTGCCTAGCCATTCGAAAGAGAGCTTTTACGTCGTCTTGGTCTGTATAGCCGGTGCTAGATTTGGGAGCAGTGTGGCTGCACGCCATTCTGACAACCTCCTCCTGATAAAGGCTCACAACAGGAGGGATTTCCGATACCAGTTTCCTCGGTCGAGTGTCTGTCTTCTACTTCCTTTGCTCGCCTGAAGTTTGCGCATCGCAGCCCAAAACCTCGTGTTGAAAAACACTCCCGTCCCTCTCCACTGCTCGTGCCCTCGGTGACCTATCATCTTCCACGAGCCAAAGGTCTTGCTGCACCAGCCGCAAGCGGAGCGTGGGAGTTCTTGCAGCAGCATAAGGTCATCATCGGGGAGATCACGAAGAGCCGCTTCGCGAGCAATGCGAGGCATGTCATCAAGAGCTGCCCCACCCACATTCCACCCAAAGATGTTCAGCGAAAAACCATCGTCGCCAGAAGAGGACAGTCAGTACCTGTGGCGGCTGACCTCATCTTCCACCGTTTGGCGGGAGATCTTGAGAAGCTTGGAGATCCCTGCTTCGTCAATCCAGGCCTCTCCAGCACGGGTCTCCACCTGGCGAGCCGACGAACCCTCCCATCCCAGCCACCTGAAGGTCACCTAACCACGCGCAGCCTTGGTTGTAATCGGTGTCCAGCTCGCCGACAAGGTTAGGCCGATGGTGCATCACGATTTTCTTCACGGAGCCCGCTACCGAGGCTCGGCCCCGTTCGGCCGGCGTCTTCGAAAAGGAGGCCTTTCCATCCTGGAGTTCCAACCCAGTCTTGTTGATGTCCTGGATAATTTCCAGCATAGTGAGGGCCACAGCCCGCCGTGGGCCGGTGCAGAAGGGAGGGTCATCCATGCTCTTGCCAAAAGTGCGGTGGTCAATGCATTGCTGTACGTGATCTAGAATAACCCGTTTCCTCGTCCCTTCCACCCACCCACCCACCCACCCACCGAACACGATAGTGTTTCGGCGGAGCTCCTTGTTCTAGGGCCGCAATCCTTGCCAGGGCTCCCTGTAGATCGTCTTCAACCTTCTGGACCTTGGCCGTGCTCGTGTCAATCTTGCCCGCCAAGTCGTCAATCTTGGAGTTGGTGTTCTTTTCCATCTCGCCCAGAGCTCTGAGCCTCCAACAGCTGGGCACTTTGCTGAGCCAGAAGCATCTGAAGGGTAGTGATGCCGATCCATCTTGACCTGTGGGACCGGGCGCTTTGACCTCAGATGCCTTCGGTCGCGGGGCTTTCGCCATCCCGGCGCTCTGCCTCCGACGGCGCCCCTTGCAGGTCCTCATCATCTTCGTCCGCCATGGCCCCTGGAAGCCGTGGTAGCGCGCCTGTCGCGGGCGGCAGACCAGCCACAAAGCCAGTCATCTCGCGCGACCCCGCGTACCAGCAAAACAGCATACCACCGTCTGAAGCAGACCCCCTGAAAGAACAAAACCTCGATCTTGCGCAGAATCCCGTAGCGGAGAAACAGCTGGGACTCGCGCTCAGATCAACTCCGCGACCCCGTCCCCCTAGTGCACGTTGAGGTAATGCGAGTCAGCAGCCCTCACCGCCAGACCTCCCAATGCCTGCCCGGCTCCGACAGCCCCCAGCACAGCTACCTCCGCGCCTTCAGAGCCAGAATGGCCAGGGTTTCAAGACTGTCTGGTTCTTAGTAGAGGGAATGGGGGAATGGGTTATTGGGACTCCTTTGGGGTGACCTTAAGGGACTAGCATAGGGATCCATTCCCCATTCCTTACTAAGAACCAGACAGAAGCGCTCACACTCACTCGGACAAGTCAGGCGAGGTTATTGGTGCGTAGTCGGATGAGGTGACACACAGGGCTTTTCGGCGACATAAGACCAAACTAAACACCATGCCACATCACTTGGGATCCCACCCGGCCTACTAACCACAAACAGAAGCACAAAAAAGAGCACCAGCAAAACCGCAAAAGAAAGAGTAGGTAGTGATCACAACCTCCAATTCGGGAGCAGAATCAATGAAACATTGGTTGCATCCCATCTACTTCGCGCGCAACCCCGAACCCCAACCCCCAAGCCTTGAACCCTCAAGAACCCTAGGCCTTCAGCCCTAAACCCGAAACCACCCTAAGCCCTAAACCATCGGCCCGATCTCTGTCATAGCATTGCTTGCATTGGGCTGGATATGGTACAGAATACAGAATGCATCGCTCTTGGGCGGCTTCAGACAAGATCCAGGCATTGGCCAGTAACGACGCCCCCAACCTGCTACTGCAGCTCTTTGTTGAGGGGCGTTGCTGAGGGACTTTGTTGAAGTTGCCTGCCTGCCGGAGCTCCCCGGCCAGGACCCNCTGCAGCTCTTTGTTGAGGGGCGTTGCTGAGGGACTTTGTTGAAGTTGCCTGCCTGCCGGAGCTCCCCGGCCAGGACCCTGGCCAGTTTGGTCTCGTTTCAATTACTTACACTGCCTCAGTCAAACTTTTGGAACTTTTGGCCAATTTCGTTGGTGCTCTTTCTTGTGCTTTTCATTACAGTTTTTTATCAAAGCTTGTGCTTTTTCTGGTGCTCAATTTTGTGCTCATGATTGTGCTTTTTCTGGTGCTCAAGATTGTGCTTTTTCTGGTGCTCAATTTTGTGCTCATGATTGTGCTTTTTCTGGTGCTCAATATTGTGCTCATGATTGTGCTTTTTCTGGTGCTCGGTGTTGTGCTCATGATTGTGCTTTCTTAAAGTAAATACAATTTCAAGGCCAATGACTCGCCTCATGAACTCATACTTGCAGTCATNTTAAAGTAAATACAATTTCAAGGCCAATGACTCGCCTCATGAACTCATACTTGCAGTCATGATGTTCGGCAAATTGGGTATCAACCCTTGTGCTTTTTCTGGTGCTCGAGATTGTGCTCGTGATTGTGCTTTTTCTGGTGCTCAATTTTGTGCTCATGATTGTGCTTTTTCTGGTGCTCAATTTTGTGCTCATGATTGTGCTTTTTCTGGTGCTCGAGATTGTGCTCATGATTGTCGAAAAAGACCACGAGTTAAAACACGAGTACATTGTGCTTTTTCTGGTGCTCGAGATTGTGCTCATGATTGTGCTTTTTCTGGTGCTCAATTTTGTGCTCATGATTGTGCTTTTTCTGGGCTCAGTTTTGTGCTCATGATTGTCATTCCGGGCTTCTTCGACGCGCAGCCCGCGTTTGCGAAACTGTGGCCTGTGCTCCTTCTGGACAGACCCGGCAGCCGTGCGCCCCGCCCCAAACTACCGAGAGCGAAACAGCCCGAGTTTGCGAAGCCTGCTGGCCTAGGCTTCTTCTGCACAGACCCAGAAACCCCAGGCCTAAACTCCGAAGCTTAAACCTGCAGCCCCACCTCCGGACTCAGACCGGTTTGCCCTAAACCCTAAACCCCAGGGCCGAAACTCTAAACTCCGAGCCC